>JAWNNV010000622.1:0-32386 GCA_035044485.1 Scaptomyza reducta
CTTCTTGTTCTTGTTCTTGTTGTTGCTGCCTTTTTCAATCTGGCCACAAAGCAAACAAGATTCTTATGATGTAAGACAAAACAAATTTTTGTATAAGCGCGCACTTCCGCACAGCCTCTCCTTGGGAGATGTGGCACAAAGGAAGTGCTTGGCTTGTTTATTTTCAGAACTTGTAATGCAAACAAAACTTGTATTTCCGATGAAGAAGCCGCCACAGTCAAAATAGTAACACAGACACACAAAAATATATCACAATACAATTTACATAACATTTCTGGGAATTTCAAGGGAATGCAAAAGGCAACACGGCGTGGGCAGGAAATTTGGCTGTCCAGTGACGTTCGTTGTGCTCCAAAGTTAAGAGTCAAAGATTGTGCACAACTTTTCTATGTATATTTTTTTGCGTGTGCTCTTGTGCGTTATGGATGCAGAAGCAGAACAAATATGCAATTCTAGATGAGACTGAACCGCCCACAAAACTGCAACTGACATAATTACGTAAGCAGAATATTTAAGTGCAATGTGTATTTGCGATAGTCTGGCTGAACACTGTAAACTGAGTGGATGCAGCGTATAAGTATTAAGTATTAAGTATACGAAAGCAAAATGTTGGCTTTAAATGTCAAATCAAAGTTTGATACCAAAATTTACAATATTATTATGGTACAGACTTTAATTGCTGACAGAAACTTAAATTTACTTAAAGAGTTCAATCTTTCTGTCGAAAAATCACTTGATTATCGCTTTAATAGATTTGAAACTTTCCCTTGAGTAATAAAAAAGATGAAAACATGAACTTTACTTACTTGCTGCGCAAACTTTGAACGTTCATCTGGTTCGCCTGCCTCAACGCGCTGTGTTTACAAATCCCATTCAAGTTCAAGGGGGTGACTTGTAGGCCTAATGCCTAACGGGCCCCAAACAACCAACAACAAACAGTCAGCGCCTCTCTCTTTGTATTAATTTGTGCACACATTCTTGGCCAATGAGATTTATGCGCTGCGTATTACTTTTTTTTTTCCCCTCCTGCTGTTGTTGTTGTTGCTGGGACACCCACAAAAGAGTCGCTCGTCCCACCCATTATGTTGTCCCTACACTGTAGTTGACGAAGCACAGTTCGAAAAAGGCGCGAAGTGCCAACATAATATTGTTTTGTTGCTGCCCTGTTTGTTTGTTTGTTTTTCTTTTCTTTTGCTTTTCGCTCGTAGCACGTGTTTCGTTCGAAAAGCGGCGACGCAGGCGCAACAACAACAATAGCGTGAGCATAACATAAAACTTGACGAAAGTCCGAATACGAATGACGAGGAGCAGCAGTAGCCGAAACCGAAACCGAAACCCGAAGCTAAACTTCGGCTAGCAAACGAAGCCGAAGGCTGCTGCTGCGGCACGGCATTGACTGCCAATGAAGCGAAGCATTGGGCCATCAGTTCGACTCGAAACTGCGCCGGAAGTGGACGCCAAACGTCGCCGTGTTAAGCAACAACAACAACAACCAACCAACCAAAAAAAAAAAAAACAAATAGCAGTGTCATTTCAGCTGTGTTCTGTGTTCGTACTAAAAGTAATGCTCGTAAAATAAGCAAATTAAAATTTAATTAAATAATTAAATGGTAATGAAATAGCCGGAAATTGCAACGACAAAAAGTGTTTAAAAGCGCCACAACGTGCGGCCAAAACGTACCGCGTAATGTTACCTGAACTGCAATTTGTAATTTGCGTGCATTAAAACAAAAAAACAAAAAAAAAAGAAGAAGAGAAGAATGCCAATACAACTAAAAATGTTTGCTGTGCACATAAATTTGAAGGCAATCAGCCAGCAGCGGAACCAGCAGCAGTAGCCACGTTGCAAGTCATCCAAACTTCATTTGTTGCGCTGCGGCTGCCGCTCTCCTTATAATAGTACAACTACAACAAGACTACACTTTGTTTCATCCTTGCCTGCTGCTGCTGTTGCTGTTGGCCCGGGTTGAAATATTGCTTTCATTATTTATGTTAAGTTTATGCAACATTTTCTACGCTTTTGCCCCCACGTTCCTTGCCGTTGCTGTTGCAACTACTCCTGCACTCTTTGGCGCACTTGTTTTTAATATCCTTCAGCTTTGTTAAGGCATTACGCCTCATGCTGCTGCTGCCTGCATTGCAACCATTCCGCAAACTGATCCAAATTACGCGGCACTGGTTTTTCTATCATTCGGCTCGTTACTACAGTTTTTTTTTTTTGCCTAGATTCCTCATCCTGTCTCAGCAGAACATCAGCTGCCAGGTTCAATGTCCAACAGCAGTTATTGATAGCCTCTGCATAAGTAAGAACAATCGGTGAACGACGCTGATTTACTTCTTTGTGCTCTGGCTGATAGATCAGCTGACGTAAATCATGCCTCAAGTTATTGAAAACTGTAACATAATCTTTTAATATTTAATGCTGTTCTGCGGTTGAAAAGTTCTTCAAGTGAAACTCGAGTCAGCAATCAGACAGTGGGCGGAAAATGTGATGATTTTATAAGCAACTTGTTTACACGAAAAGTTTAAGCTGTGCTTATTAAAACCAAAAGTGGAGCACCGAATCACATACTCTTCCAGCAAGCTTAGAAAGCATTAGTAACCATAACTTAGTCAAACATTTCCAATTATTTTAGAAATATCAACTACCTAAAACTACTTAACTATTTTAATGAACCACAAGATTTTGTGTTCATTTTCTAAGCTACTTATTAGCTCTGCTTCTTGGTATACTCCCAACAAACCAACAACAACCCCAAAGGGGCTCATGCTTGTATTATTTTCCTTGTGCTCCTTTTGAACAAAAGACACTACTAATAGCCAAAATGAGATAATTAGCGCAAAAAAAGGAGTACAACGAAAAAAAAGATTGTAAAAAACGTCCGCACCCTTTGTTTATTTGGAGAAGCAATTATAACGTTTAATGGTGGTTTTTTTTTTCAAATGTTTTAAGGAGTTCTTCTTGCATACAAATTAACCTTTTAATATTCATTAAAGGGTTGACGCCACATCAAGTCCACTTCGTGTGCGAATGCAGAATGTTTGTTTGGGCCAAGATGATAACTGGATTTAAATGCAACATTTTCGTGCTGCGGTTATCCATTATCATCTAGCTCTCTCTTGTGTCTCAAACACTCTATAACTGTGCTGTCAGTCAATTCTATGCGCTGTCAGCTGCATTTCTGTCTCTCTGTTCTCAGAATGCAGTCGAGATGACAGTCTTTGGATGTCATTGCTGTGCAACAACCCACTTTCCAGCACCCCCTTAACCTACCTACAATTTATATTGTATGGAGGCGTGTGCGAATGAAATTGAAAACTTTTTTGAGATTTATAAGAGTTAACGTTCATTTATATATGTCAGTTGAGTGTGTGTTGTGATTTCTAGCCGCGCTGTTCATTTGTTTTCAAACTGATTGCATCATAATTACCCAACTGACGTACCATAACTGAAGCCGCACTCTCTCTCTCGCCCCTTGGCCTGCTCCTAAGTGCTTTTTAACGAGCTGCTGTTGCTCTCTTTCTCTGCTGCTTTGTTGCGCATTTAGAACATTTAGGTTTCCATAGGACGAAGCGGCTGGCCGAAAATAAATGCTGTAACTTCCAGTCATGTGCGTTTCTCTGATTTTGTCGCTATAATCTGCTACATGAACCCATAATTTGTAATTTCAACCTAATTACTTTGCCTGCCAATGTGTGTATGTGTGTGTGTGTAGGCTGCAGAGGGCGCAGTGTGATGTGGAGGCAAAAACATTGTTGTCTGCCATAAAATATCAGCAACAAAACGCCCATTTCGGCAGCAACACCAGCAACAGCAGCCTTCACTTGCACACTCAACACACACATCGAGCCACGCCCATTTAGTCTAGGACATGTATTTGTGGCTACCGTATTGCTGCTAGCTGCCGGAGATTTGTTGACGCGACATATGTAAATTTGTGACAGCTGTGTTTGGAGGTCATTGAAATTGATTTTTAGCTTCGACGGTTTATTTGTAATTATTCAAGGATTGAATAGAATGTAAAACCAAACCACTACGAAATAAAATTGACCCATTTTCCGACCAAGGATTAAAGCGTGCACATTTAAAATTTCCAAATAAAGCGCAAAAAGACTTGACCACATGTGCTGATCTAAACATGAATTGATTAACTTAAAAACTAACGAGTGAAAACAAATGTTGTTGCATTAAATATTTAAAAACTAGATGTTAGATACTGTAAATAATGCGCTTTCATTTTCGTCAATTAAATTATTGCGCATTGCAAAAATTCCATTGCCTACTTTTCAGCGCAGTATTTTAAAGACAATTAAGTAAATTTTGATTGCCATTACGGGCAATTAAATAAATTAAAACACATTTTTATTTCCATTTCACTTATTTATGGCAGCATTTAAGAAACAATCGCATTTTGTTATATTTTCTTAAAAATTCATTCGCCATTTTTGAATTGTTTATAACCAAAATCGCAGGAAAAAACAACTAAAAACCCGTTGCATGAAATCCATTCTACCATACACTGTCAATTATATTTAATGCTAGCGATTTTTATTCAGCTGCGTAACGTGGCTTTAACATAAATTAAAAAAACATGAGAAAAATGTAAAAAAAAAAATGACATTAATATATAAAGTGAGATGAACTCGTGGGCTTGCTGCCTGTTTGTTTATTTTGTTTTACTGTGCAGAACAAGTAAAAAAAAAAGAATTATACGATTACACGTTTCATTATTAAATGCATACGCATCAATATTTAAGCCAAGCAAAGCTGATGACAAAAAACTGGCAGTTAAATCAAATATTAATGTCTTCATGCGACAACTGAAGTGGAGCGAATGCGTGCGTGGTGGAGTTCGCAACAGCGGCATATACAGGATATGCCGATATGTCATGTGCATTCATAAATCATTTGCTTCCCTAATTGAACTGGCCAAGTCACAGTGCGCCACACAATAAGCCAACAACGTATCAGTCAGTTAAAGTTCATTTATGCGAAAAATACAACGCAAAGACAGATCAAATGCACTACATTTGATAGTTATAAAAAGTATTTAGTCCTTTCTGTGGTAACATATTTCCAATTCGTGTCACGTTTCCAGTCTTTTCAGTTCCATGTTTAGAAACTTTCACAAATGTTCCCAAATGATCACACAAATCGAATTCTGATTGAGCATTTCCCTTGAAATCTCATAATAAACTGAATGACATAGTCATTAGGGTCAGTCATAGTGTATAGTTACACAACAATGCGAGATGGAAGCGAAACAAAATGTTACAATTCAGGCGCAATGAAAATGTGGCCATGTTATGACAACGACAACAGCAACAACTTGCAACAATAACAGCAATAAACGCAACAACAATAACAGAAATAACAACAGCAATGCGTAGTGGTCATAAAATAGCAACATCTCAATGCAACGCGTTCATTTGTATACACATCTCTCTGGTCCGGAATACAGTGCTATTAATAATAAATGTAGCATTGGTAACACACTCACTCACACACACTCACTCACACCCATACACATACACATACAGAGAAGCAGTCAAATGAACTTTGCAAACCGAAAGGCCCAAGAGCCTGCAATGCGTATGTAGTCAGTAAAACACACACACACACACTTGCACACTCATTCATTCATACATACATACAACATTGTAAAGCCCCACCACACAAGAACAACAATTGAGTATGCGAGTGCCATAATAATAATAAATGCTATAATCCCTGAAATCGCTAGCGCCTCTGCGCCCACCCACACACCCCACACCCTTTCTGTATCACTCGAGTGTATGTATTTTTTATTTTCAATTTTCATTGTTTCATCTGCAGCATAGCAAGGCAAGCAGCAACAACAACAATGCTGCGAATCGACGCGTCAAGTGAATTAAGCCATTTTTAAAGCTTTACGCTAAATGAAATTTGAATTGCCATTCACTGCACACATACTATAATAATATCTATATCTGCAGTGCACAAAGTGTTCGCTTGTGTGTGCAAATTAAATTACGCAAATCAAATAAAAAATAACCACAACACAAATGACTAAAAATGTATGTAAAATCATACTAAACATGCAAATTGCTGTGAAAAACTAAGCCAAAATAAACGTTGCATAATTAAACGAATATATCAATTCACTGTTAGTGTGTGTGTGTGTGAGCTGGTGTGTGTATTTAACTAATTCTGATTAAACACAGAGTTCGCAACTGAGCAAAATGTTTATCATTACGGTAATTAAACTTTTGCTAATTGCACTCAACATATTCCCGAGTCGCTTTACAAATCGCCGGGTTATGTTCCTCATCTACATGACCAATTTGGTGACACATGGTGAGTACTTCAAATAGAGTTCAAATAAGTTTTTCAAAAATCAGAAAAATCTGAGAATATATTTGTGAAGCATTTTTATACCCGGAACCCATTAAAGAGGGGTAAAAAGGGTATAAAGGTTTTGCAAAAGTATGTAACAGGCAGAAGGAAGCATCTGCGACTCCATAAAGTATATATATTCTTGATCAGCATCAACAGCCGAGTCGATATAGCCAGATTTGAAACATAAGCTCGCCTAATCGTAGGCAGTACAAGATTGTTTCAAATTTTCGATAACTCTTTCTGTTTTCGATATACACATGTTATCGATAACAACAAAATTTTTGAATTTGGACAACTTTGTGATGCAGTTTGAAACATTAGACAAAATAATGACAATCTGTGAAATTTTTATTGAAATCAGTTGAGTAACACCGGAGATATGGAGCATTGAAGTTAAGTCAAGTATGAACTATACTCTACAGTAACTGTACGCGTAAAGTATAGAGTTCAGGGTACAGTGTACTCGGGATTTCTCGACTAGAGCCTTCTTACTTGTTTTTTTGTCATTAGTAAAAACATTTTATTTTAATTACTGCGTATTCAATTAAAACCATGTCCTAGCACATTGAATACAAGCATAAGCTTATTTCGATGTGTTAGATGCTTTTAACTTAAAGCGAAACTTTCAAAGCTGTCCAAATATTTAGCTTGCTTTCAATTTGCCTAACATTCAACCTACTTTGGGGAGTGTTTGAAACCCAAGCCTCAGAGTGTGCTAGTTCGAGAAAGGTGTTCGATGTCGAAACTGTCGAGTCGAGTCGAGTCATAATTTAATTAGTAAAATGAGACCTCAAATTGCCCGAGACGACGACGGCAACATGGTCGAGCTTGCATTCTATTTCAATGCCAGAGGTCCGTGTCGAAATCCGTGTCCGTGTTTTGGCTGCTGCTTACACCACGTTGCAATGTTGTTGGAATGCGGGCCGCCGACTGCGTGTTGCCAGATAACAAGCTCTCATTGAGGCAGGCAGCCAGGCTCGCTGTGTTTTGCTTTTGTGCAGCATATCCGCGGGCCAAAACAGAACCACACGAACTGTGAATGCATAGAAAAACGAAAAAATTCCATTTGCAACAAGCAACACAACAAAATACAACAAGCAAGGACTTCCGCAATGCCTCAACAGGCTGTGGCTGTGCCGCTACCTAATACGGACTACCGACTACACGGCTCTGGCTCCGGCTCCGGCTCCAGCTCCGGCTCCAGCTCCGGCTCAGTCTTTGCTTTGTTTAATTATTTCATAATGACACTAACGTAGCCGTTGATTAGATTTGGGCTGCGGGTCATGGACTTCCGGCCACAGCTGCCGACTGCAACAGTCTTCATCTGCATATACTTTGCATTCCATTATATAACTTTGTCATGCAGCTCAAGCCAAATTATTTTTAACTAAAAATAACTTAAACAGTGTTAGAAAGTTATGTGTCGGAAAATATACTTTATAAAGATGTGTTAGAGTACATATTCCGTCGGTTCTGACCCTTAATATTTAGGTTCGTCTGCTGCTCTTTAACTAACTGACTTGTTTATGCCTCTCTTCATTTGCAGTTATGATGGATGAGCCCCGGTTCGCACAGCCCATACCAAATGTGACCGTTGCCGTTGGTCGGGATGCGAATTTGCCTTGTGTGGTCGAGCATTTGGGTGGCTATAAGGTGAGTGAAACAGTGTTGTTCCCTTTCCAACTCTCTCTCCCTCTCATAAATCGTGCGTACAACGTCAGAATGTCGTCCATTCAATAAACGTTCAAGCTGGCGACACTGTCTAAAATCAATTTTGAGAATTGTTCACACACACACACAGAGAGAAACATAAACTGGCGCAGTGTGTGTGTGTTCTGTGTGGAATTGACAGCCAGAGATAAAGTCAGACGTGATGTTGGGTCTATGACAAGTTGTGGCATAGGCAAAAGCAACAGAAATAAACAACAAAAAAATCGGTTACTTTAAGTTGATCAATATGGATACAGTATCTGAGCAACGAACAATAAAGAAGAATCAACAGTTTGCAAAAGTTGAAGCCAAAGCTCATTGAAAAACTAAAGCAGCAAAAGGCCTTGGCCTGGCTAGCACCCTTCCTCGCCTGAACGACTAGAAAATCACTTATCATTTATCTCTGTTTTGTTGGCACTGCGCTCATAACAAATCACAAATATTTACTCGCCATATCAACTTCATATAAAACAGTGTCCTTTGCGAGCTACTTCGCAGTGGACATGCGAGTCCAAGACTCTGCTGGAGTCTCAGCCAGCTGCTATCTGGACTTCTATCAACATTGCCGGCCAAGGAGCAAGCTATTGCTGCTACTTCGTCTGTGTGGCCATTGTGGAGATGAAAAACGAAAAACTCATTGCTGTCACTGGGCAGAAAGTAAATTTGAAAAGTTAGCTAGCATGTCTGCAAAATCCTTGCCCCTTCTCTCTCTCACACTCTCTCACTTTTCGCAGTCCTTGTGTCACACGCAATGTAAGCAAGCGAGAGAAAAAAAGTGTATTAAAAAGAGCGGAAACAGCTGTCAAGTTGGCTTCATTTTAGCCACTCTCAGGCGTCACAACAAGGCGTTCATTTATTATAACTGCTTGAGTGTGTGTTTTGTTGTTTAGGTTGCCTGGATTCACATAGATCGCCAGATGATACTAACGATACATAGACATGTGATTTCGCGCATACCACGCTACAGCATCACGTATGCGGATAACACGTGGCTGCTGCACGTGAATCAGGCGCATCAGGACGATCGTGGCTATTACATGTGCCAGGTCAACACCAATCCAATGATTAGCCAGGTTGGCTATCTGCAGGTTGTGGGTAAGTACACACACACACACACACACACCAACAAATAGCAAAAAGCAAACAATCAACATGCCTCTCTCTTTCGTCGCAGTGCCGCCTAACATATTGGACATCGAGAGCACACCGTCCTCGGTGGCGGTGCGTGAAAATCAAAACATCAACATGACATGCCGCGCCGATGGATTCCCAACGCCAAAAATCATTTGGCGTCGCGAGGATGGCGAGGAAATTGCCGTCGAGAAAAAGAAGAAAGGTATACATGGCAGTGAGTTTCAAATGCAGTCAATCCGGGGGTTGCTTATAAAGTTATAAATACCAGTAAACAAAATGTTCAAAGTGATATTTAAATACTTTATTTTTTAGACAAACTAATGTAACTGATTGAACTTTTGCCTGTCTGAGTTGCTGGTATTGTGACTGAACTTTTCAAACTACCCACTACACGCATTCATGTCTAACTGTTTGACTCATTGAAAATTCTATATGCTCTGCACGTATATTTCCATGGCGCGGACACTTCCTTCCGGCAAAAACATCAAAACCAACGACAACACCAACAATCAGTACTGGTCTACGACGGCGATGTCCTGCCACTGACCAAAGTGAGCCGCAATGAGATGGGCGCCTATCTGTGCATAGCTACCAACGGTGTTCCGCCCTCTGTCTCCAAGCGCATCATATTGGATGTGGAATGTAAGTACTCAGAAGTAGTATACACAGTACTGTCAAATGACTTGAGCCAAAATGAAAACTATCTATATGTATGTAAGTACGAGCACATATATTGACTTGACATTATATTGGCTTGGCTGTAACACGCGCGTGCACTTAACGAGAACGATGACAACGACTCGCTGACTGGCACAACTTTGCGCTGGAGTATCTATGCGACAATACAACCAACCAAACAACCACCCAACCAGCCAACCAACCAACCAACCATTCATCTATCTATCTATCCAGGCAGCGTACTTGCTGCTCATCAATTTAACTGCATGCTCGCGTCTGGGCTCGTGACAAACGCAGCCAGCGACCTGGTTTGCTCTTCTTGCTAATGCAGCTGAATATATGTATATATATGTGTGTGTGCGCGACTGTTGCACGCGTCCTCCCTACCTCCCTCTCTCTGCCAAGTAAATGCTTGTTAATCCTAACGAGTTTTGTGCTGCATACCACCGTACCGCCCTATACCCTTCCATCAGCTTATGCCTACACATTGACAATAATTCACGTCACGTACCTGCAATAAACTCACTTGCCGGCATTGCACGTATGACTTTGACGGCGCTTTCGTTTTTTTTCCCCATCCCCCTTCGTTTTTTTCTATTTTATTATGAACGGTTTTGTGCGTGTGTGCTGTACCGTTAGGCGGTGGGGAAGGGGAGGCACAGGTAGGCATTGTGCGAGCGCGTTTAAATTTCCAACAAGCCGTTTCGCTGTTTCAATTTCGTGTTCGCAAAACTGAGGGGAAAATGTAACGAAAAGTTGTTGCTGGAAATCGTTTATCCTGAATAGTTCCATATCAATATTGATAGAAGCTTTTCGATACGAAAGCGAGAAAAATTAATAGAAATTTATTTTGTTTGTATAAGCTCACATAGCGTAATTGCATTTGTGTTTTGTTTAATAAATAAATATAGTTTCTGCAGTTTTGAATTGTAGAAAAAAATATTCTAGTATTATATTATGCAATTATGCAACAACAAACACCACTTTTCTTGCAAGTTAAGCTTGCTTTCGAGTATATAACAAATCCAAAGAGCCGCAGCACGTATTTCCTGCTAAACTTAACATCATTTTTCTACTCTATTCTTTTTTTTTTCGTTGAAGAACTTAGTCTGGTAACGTGTTGTCTCATTGCTATGTCTTGTATAAGCTTTTTCAGCTTTGTCATTGCACTTTCATTTTAAGCTTGGCAGACAGACAGGCGACATTACCTACACACACACACACACCCACAGAGTGTGGGAGAACTGTGAACTGAGCAGCATATAACCAAGACAGACACATATTGAACATACGTAATGCTGCAGCTTATGCGTGCTTTGGCCAAACGCTTCAAATGCAATACCACCTTGTGTAACTTTACACTCACACACACACACACACACACACACATGGTATTCAAACATTTATATTTCTAGCATATCCCTCTGGTATCATTCACTTTACTAACATCTCTTCCACTTTCTCTCGTTTCATTTCTCATTTCAAATAGTCTCGCCAATGATTTGGGTGCCGAATCAACTTGTTGGCGCGCCAGCTGGCACAGATGTAACCATCGATTGCCACACCGAGGCGCATCCCAAGTGAGTTTTTCTCATATTTAGTTCAATTCTTCGTTTCTTCTTAAACTCTTGCATTTCATTTTGGTTGAGTTTCTTGTACTACATCTATGTTCGTTGATTTACCATCTGATTTGCAAATGCACTTTGTTTTCGTATGCCATTTTACGTGCTGATTAAAATGCTGTTGTTGTTTCCAGAGCCATTATCTATTGGGTGTACAATTCAGTGATGGTATTGCCGAGCAAGAAGTACAAAACCGACTACACGGAGAACTCATATCGGTAAGTCAAAAGCCGGCAAGCTTAACCTCAACACAACGCCAACCACCCTCAAAATAGTGTTGTTAAATATTTATAATGCATTTGTGCTCGACTCCTTCCACACACTGGCAGCTGGGTCATGAGCAAAATGCCAATATATATATATATATATACTTCATATGTGTGTTATCGAAAACGATTTCGCCAACATTTCGCCTATCGAAAATTAAAATCCAAATTTAAATATAAAAGCAGTTGTTGGAAGAGTTTTACTTATCAAAGTCAATCTCTTATCTATCGAAATCGATTTGTGGAACACTTGCCATTTAAGCTTTTGCATGTTTATGTACATTTGTCTCACTCTAACTGTCTATTTTGAACAGCGCCCACATGAAACTGACGATAAGAAACCTACAATATGGCGACTTTGGCAACTATCGATGCATCTCAAAGAATTCACTCGGGGAAACGGAAGGCTCCATACGTGTTTATGGTAAGTGCATTTGTATTGGTAACCTGAGTGCACTAGTTGCAGCGAAGACACACACACACACACACACACAGACACTTACTGCAATATCGAGCGCCCTTTGTGCCACAAATTTTGCCAAAAGCTTTTACCTATGTGCCGCTCCAGCGCCCAAAGGCAGAGGGCCGCCGATTGCAGTTGAGCTATGCTGCAGGGTGTGTGGAGCAAAGTTTTCGTCTAGCTCCGATATGTGCACTGTGCTCTGAAGCGTAAAACTAAACGAGCGGCCACCAACAGACCTGAAGTTAGTCTGCTTTTAGCTATCTCTGGCACTGACGTCTATGTTTTCGAGCTTGATTTTGAGTTTGTATCTGCCACAACAGCATAACACGTAGATACATTCACCATAAACGTAAACGTAAACATAAAATAAAGTTGCATTCTACAATTGTTTGACTTTGTATCTTGCAAAGCAGCAAAACAAAAAACCCCAAAAAAAACGTATGCTATGTAGATCCCATGTTTGTCTGCCAGTGTCTAAGTTTCGTTTACTTTAAGTGGCTTCCATTTATTTATTTATCTAATATGCACTACTGACTTGTAGTTGAGCGAGTTCTGGCGACTAAGCTGCCAAAGTTTACTATATGTTTAGATGGTCTAAGGACCTTTCAAGTAGAAGTTCGTTTACAGAAAAGATTTCTGGCAGTTGTTTGCTGATTTTAAAGAATTCTTGCCACAAGGTCAAATTATAGTTATTTAAATTTAAATGGTTTGATATAGTAATTAGTTAGAATCATAAGTTTTAGCAAATTCCTTTGCATTACATTCGCACATTGAAATTTTCGAAAAATATATAGCATACTTTTATGGGCACATATGTGAGGGGTGCCCTTTCATGGCAGCACATGTTGACCCACTTTTCGTAAATAATGTGGCTAATCGAGGCCTTAAAAATATCCGAGTAAATAAGTATATGTATATGCGTTCTTAATTTAAGCTCTTAGAAATGGCCTCTGCAACTTGAACCACTGAGCTCAAGTGTGTGTGAAGAAGGCGAAGCTGTTTTTGACCTTTCCACTGCCAACACTTGACACACAAAACCACAGCTCACAGCTGGCACACATTCATACGTATATTTAACACTTCAACACACATAGAGAGAGTGTGTGTGTGTGAAATTAAAAACTCATTTCGTTGATTTTTACCATAATTAATTATGCGTCGCTATTCGATTTCATTTTGTTTTACAGAAATACCTTTGCCATCAACACCATCCAAACAAGTAACGCACACCACCGTCGAGTCCAGGGAGAGTAAGTATAGTATCTGACGTTGCTGCTGTTATATGTTGTTGTGCGCGGGGGGTTGGGGCGTGATGTGCTGGGTGATTCAATGAAGGTAAAGTGGGTCGAATGATGCTCGCTTTTGTGCTTAACACATCCCGTTGTGCGACGAGCGACGAGCGTTGCATAAACTGTGAAAGTCACACCGGCAAACCGACACTCTCACACACACACACCCTGAGAAGGATACAGGATACGGCGAGCCACAAACAAAACTGCGAAAGTAGCAGCTAAGCCAGACAGAGTACCCCCCACACACACACCCAGAGCTGGGGGCTAGAAAGAGATAAAGTAAAGTAAAGCACTTTTGACTATTTCAACGTGAAAGGGAGCGTGAGTGGGGGTTACGGGTGGAGTGGAGTGGAGAGGCTTTTGGCAACTCAAGTCGAGCAGAAAAGTACACACACTTTCCCAAGTTCTATGTGTGTGTATGTGTATGTTCCGGCGGCTGCAAGTCCAGGGCAAAGCAATATGCTGCGGATTATGCTGCTAGGGATTTTCGGGGGCATTAGGTTGGAAACACATTTGAAACACTGCCGGCGCTGCAAGCAACAACAACAAGCAACAAACAACAACAACAAACAGCAACGGACCAAACATATTTTATTTAAAGTGACTGGCGCGTCGACGACGACTGCCAGTTGCAATGGAACGTAATCCTGCCACAGCAACAAAGGATGTTTTCTATGTATCTATCTATATATGCATGTATCTGTGTGTCTGCGTTTCTTGTTATTGTATGTGTGTGTGTGTGTGTGTGTTTGCCGTGTGGTACATTTTTGTATCGCAGCCAAGTGGCTGCCACAAGATTTCCACACAATTTAACTTGAAAACCATGTCAGCAAAGGTTACACAAGTTGGGCCAAGTTTTCTTGTTATTGAGTTATTAGCCATTGTGCACGAGTGTTAGTGATATATAAACAAGTCAAGCGCGCTAATATTTGTTTTCTTAATCCATTCTGCTGCAGGCAATATTATACCATCCTTACGGAACGATACAACGAAATCGCAACAAACGGATGTGCATTCCATGAAAAACGATTTATATGCGGGTGGCACAGCATTATCACCGGGTACTGGCTCCTCCGCGGCCTCGTCCTCATCGATGCAGACGTCCTTGCTGCCCGGTGGCGGCGCCGCTGGCAATAGCCTCTCAGCGTTGAGCGGCGGCAGCAAGAACTCCTTGGCGATAGGCAAGAGCATGTTCTACACAGAACGTCCACCGAATGAGGACTCTAGCGGTAAGTGTTTACGAATCCTTAATAGATCATAGATATCATCATCATATATGAATATTTTTGTATACATTTTGTGCTGCATTTGGTAGCTGGAGCATTGCAAAGGCTGAGTTGTCTGGGCACAGGATTAGTGCTGCTCTACGCTGCGCTTTGAAATCAATAAATTTCATTACTCAATACGATATAATACAAAGTCGAAGGCATTTGTAAAATGCAGCCAAAGGGATTCACACAGGGGGGTTAAATTTGGGTAGCTTTTAGGTGAAGCAAACTGACAAACACACAACAAACATTATAATAATAATAATAATAATGTTCATAAACTACACTAATATTATATGATATAACTCACATTAAACTGAGTTTGGTTATCGTCAAGACATTTAAATATTTGTAAAATGAGAAATTGACAATGGGAAAGTATAAATATTTGTCAGCAAAACACAATAAATGCTCATTCTATGTACAATATGGAAACGTAGCAATAAGTAAACACAAAACACATCATGCAGACTTAGAAAAAGGAAAAACATATACATATATTATATTATATATTTAATGCAAGTATATATAGTTTATGTGTACCATAACAAGTTAAGTATTAAATTGTTGAGCTTTTGCTTTTTTTTTTTGTTTGCGTATCAGTTTAAAACTCTGTTCTTTCTAATGGGGCTTAGCATTTTGTTTTTAGAATTGTTCAGCTAATAAAAGCAAAGCTTTTTCGTTGAGGACCTAAGTTAATATTTTAGCTGAATGAATGCGCCCTGGAATTAACACATTTGAATAATCAAATTGCATATCTAATAAACAACTAACAGAATTTACCATATCTCCAACGTATACATATGATTAAACTACTTAAACATTATGATCCTTTGTATTTTTTTTACCCAACTTTAATGTTGATTTTTCATATTTAGTTTTGTCGAGTCATAAAGTCCTGCGAACTGTTGCTCTCAATCTATTAGGGTCATCATTAAATGACTGCACATTTGCTTATCCGGGCAATTAAGCAAATGCGGTTTTTCTTTTTTTTTTAGTGTTGAAAAGCATTACATTTTATTTATATTTTTTAATATTTTTATTGCCCTGTTTTTTTTTTCTTATTATGCGTTTTAATTTCGTTCATTTTCCACTGACGCTTCTTTAGGTCAAAAATATTACTTGCAATTTATTTATTAAATACGAAAATTGTGTTGTGCGGCCCGCCTCCTTTCCCCCCAGCCCTCCCCACCAACGCACTTTGCGTGCGAGTTGTGTTCGTCAAGGTTTTACAGTTGTTGCCATGTGACTCATGTTTGGTCGAGGCATTAAAACGCCTTAAAAATGTCATTAATTTGTACATGACATTACGCTTACCTCCCAGCTGCCGCGCACCTGGCAACTGCAACAGTAACAACAGCAACAACAACGTAAAGGATGTGCAATAATAATATTCCGGCTGCGTTCACGGTGCCGATTTTGGCTTGAATTTTTTTTTTCTTTTTTGTATTCGGCGCAAATTGTTGCTTACTGGCTTTTCTCATGCTGGCGCTTGCTTCCTGGCTGCGCTTTTGTGCGCTTTCATCATTTTTTAATAAATGCACATGCTAATTATATTATTACTCATACGACCCGTGGCACGACCTTTCGAGAGGAGCACCGGCTGAAAAACGTTGCACAAAATTGCGTGGCCTGCGGTCGCCTCTGGCCCCTGCTCGCTCACACACACACACGCACACACACACACAGGCACACACGTGTATACGCAATGACACACAGTTAACATGTCCAATTTATTGGTCATAATTCATGCAGACCAATGACGGTGCACCCAAAAGGCGGCCCAGAGGGCAGGGGACGCAACACTATCGACGGACGGCAAGAAAAATGGTATTAAGGCCAGAAGATATATGGCACATTTGCATACATATATATTATATAGGCAAAGAGTACTCCTGTACACATACATGTATAGCTAGATGTTCGTAGTGCGAGGTTAAAGTAACGCCAATTTACAGTATATGTCATGTGTGTGCGTTGTTGTGTGTGTATGTCTGTGTGTGTGTGTGTGTGTGTGTATGTCTGTGTGTGTGTGTGTGTGTGTGTATGTCTGTGTGTGTGTGTGTATGTCTGTGTGTGTGTGTGTGTGTGTGTATGTCTGTGTGTGTGTGTGTATGTCTGTGTGTGTGTGTATGTATGTGTGTGTGTGTATGTTTGTGTGTGTGTGTGTGTGTGTGTGTGTGTGTGTGTTAGTGTGTGTGTGTGTGAGTGTGTGTGTGTGTGTGTGTGTGTATGTGGTTGTGTATGTGCGTATGTGTGTGTGTGTGTGTGTGTGTATGAATATGTGTATGTGAGTGTGACTGTGTGTATGTGTGACTGTGTATATGACTGTGTGTGTGTGTGTGTGTGTGTGTGTGTGTGATTGTGTGTGTTTCTGTGTTGTTGCACGCGTAACTGTAGATATGGTTTTAATAATTTAAGCCCGTGTTGCATAAAAGCCATCGCAGCACGTGGCAATTGGCTGGCCAAGATGCACGTCACACAGTTAACTGTTGTTGTTAACCGCTCTTAACTGCGCACAGTGTGAACCGAGCAGAGTAAAAAAATAACTCCCCTGCAGGGCATAGATAAATGAGTGTATTCAAAGTAATAAATGAATCGTCAACAATGCAGAACAAAACCAATCCTTTTTGTTTTAATTTATTTGATTTACTTTTTCTTTGTACCATTTGCATTTTTCGTTGTTGTTGTTAATGTTGATGTTGTTGTAGTTTTTCGTGTGCTCATTGTGTCAGCTTTCCCAACAATAAGGGCAAATAATAAGGACACGAGCGTGTTGAATTACAAGCAGCATGCATTGTCGCTTCTGCTATTATCTCGAACAATGCAGCTAATTAAGTATTATAAATGCCAGCCATAAGGCAACACGTCGGCACAAGGACACACACACTCAGTCCAGGATATGCAGCTTATGAAGAATATTGTCAATGTGAAAATTCGTTCCCTTTTAATTTATTGCTTATGATTTATAGTTCTGCTCATCTCATTCAACTAAGAGTTAGTTCGTTAAACATTCAGCATGATCTATGCATATTTACTTAATGTTAATATATTTAATTATATATTATATTATTTTATTTGTGGTTCTTTATTGTTTTTCTCAACAAGGATATATGTAAATACCAGATTTGAGTTCTACACACATTAAACACTAAAGAGTAATAAATTTAAAGAGCTGTAAATAGAATTGCCTTTTTATGTAAATAGCTAAGAGCAATTATAAATAATTATTGCCCCCAATAAAACGCTATAATACAGCGCCTAATAATTAAAACGAACATTAAAGCAATTATAATACATTCAAAGCAAAAAAATACAGACAAAAAGTTAAAGTTAAATATTAGCAAGTTTGGAAAAAAAAAATAATAGTAAATTAAAAATTGTGCAAAGGTCATCATGGAGTGCTCGATTGAACTATAAATAATTGATAATGAAAAAAAAAAACAAACATACACATTGATATTGAAAAAAGTTGTAATTAAACAAATACATACATACTATATACATAATTATGTTGTTTGTTGCCTGTATTTAAGATTTAAGACAAGATATGAAATCAATAATAGAACTCTAAATGCTTTAGCAGCGGAAGTTTTCCTAATTATAAATACATATGTGTAAAGCTGACAAAAAGAAAATTTATTTTAAGCTGCAAAATTTAGTTGACAGAGCGGCAATATTAAATAAACTAATAATAAGGCTTAAAGTTTATTAGAAAAAAAACCACTACAAACGATTATTGATCAAATGCCCCAAAAAGTAGGCAACATTAAAATTATTCGATTAAACTTGTACAATTTATTATTTGTTGTGCAGCCGCTCTGTTATAAAGCTAAGCTATTGTAAAATAAACAAATTAACTACTATTAAAATCATAAATAATATTAATAACAAAACAAATACACACAACAACAAACAAACTATATTTAAGATTGAGATTAATAGTAAGCAGTTATAATTACGCGAAAATAAGTATAATAAAAACTTAGTTTGATTGATACCAAGCAAAAAACAAACAAACAAACCAAAAGCATATAACAACCAAAAACAAATTGCGAACAAAATGTGAAACGAACATAAATAACTGTTGTTTTATTCAGCAATTTGCATCTAATTCAGCGCTCAATTACATGCGACAAACGGCTGCGGCGCAGTCGCCGTCCCCGTTGCCGTCAACGTTGCGTTTATGCAAATTCCTTTTGGCTTTGCCTTTTGGCGGCTTTTTAGGTGGGGTTTTGACATTTGACTCTTGCCGCCGGCGGCTTTGTAGGTACCCAAAACGTTAATGAGCGCGTTTATTTTACAGCAATAACAACAACAACAACAAACTGCATAACCGAACCGGCTAAAAACCACAAGAGTGTGTGTGTGCGTATGTGTGGGTGTGTGGTTACTAATTGTTTGAGACACGCAAACAAAATATGCTAAATATTTGCGACGCGAAGAAAACTGTGTTTGATAATTTAATGTTATTTGCATAGATTTTGAGCTGACGCGCTGACGTTGCCCAATTAAGCTTGACACGCAGCACACTAAATCGCCAGGAACCACACACACACACACACACACAGACACACTAACCACGCACCACTTGAACAGCAAAGCACATAACTTGTTTGTTTTCATGATGGGCAGACGAAGTTTTTTGGGGCGACAAAACGTTTCACGTTCGGCACATTGCCGCACGCTGCGTATACGCAATGTGCTTAAAGCTGTGCACTTCAATTTGGTTAAGAAGTTTTTGCCACAATCATGTTAAACCCACTTGGGCACACTAACATTATCATAATTATAACACACATATCTAGATAGACGACGAAGGAGCAAAGGATACCTTTTTTGGGTTGTTATCTCGCTTTTTGGGCTGAAGCTGAGACTGGCGTTGCTGGCACTTGAGCAACTTTTCAAAAGTCATTTAAATTATGCGCACAAAAGCGCGAAAATTATGCCACAACGTGAATACGGGCGCCACTTACAGCCAACACACACACACACACACACACACACACACACCAACACACACACATACAGTTAGAGAGAAAGAGAGCGAATCATAAGCGGAAACCACATTTGTCGGCAAAGTTTTGCCTACAGCACGCCGTTGTAGCAATGCAAAAATAGTTGAGTGCAAAGCGTGCGCACACTTAAGATAAGCTTCAAGCGCAAAACTTTCATCTTACAAATTCGCGTGGCAGCAGCCCAAATCCCACCACCCTTCGGCAAATCTCTCCAACAGCCGCCCCAGACACATTCAACAAATTAATTCTGCGCCGATGTCTGACTGTCTGCCGGCTGGCACATTCGCGCCGCGTTTTTGCAGCTGCAGGAAATATGTTTAATTCCATTTAAATGTAGTAAGTGCAACACTTTGGTTAGCTTTTGCCTTCCAGAGCGAGACAGGAGTTTTTGGGTGGGTTTTTATACCCAGAACCCATTTTCAAAGTGTATAATGGTTTTGTGCAAAAGAATGTAACAGGCAGAAAGAAGCATCTCCGACCCCATAAAGTATATATATTCTTGATCAGCATCAACAGCCGAGTCGATATAGCCATGTCCGTCTGTCCGTCCGTCCGTCCGTATGTATGAACGAGTCGATCTCATAGACTATAAGAGCTAGAGACTCCAGATTTGGTACATAAGCTCGCCTAATCCCTAGGCAGTACAAGTTTGTTTCAAAATTTCGATAACTCTTTCCGTTTTCGATATACACATGTTATCGATAACAACAAAATCTTGAAGTTGGAAAACTTTTTGATGCAGTTTGAAAGATTAGAGGAAATAATGACAATCTGTGAAAATTTGATTGAAATCGATTGTGAAACACCGAAGATATGGAACATTTAAGTTTACTCAAGCGTTAGGTATAGGGTTCAGGGTATCGTCTAGTCGGGATTTCTCGACTAGAGCCTTCTTACTTGTTTTTGGGTCACATTTGTGCTGCTAGCTTTGTGGCACAGTCAGCATAAAGTGTGTATGTGTGTGTGTTGAATAAAATCTCAAAGGTTTGTTTGAGTCCAACTTATAAATATTAATTCTCTTGTTCTCATTGCCACAATATATATTTTTTCCAGTCAATTTATATGTTAGCTGCAGTTAACTTTGCCAACATCATTATAACGTTCTCTAAACCAAATAAACTTATCAAAATGACAACAGCAACAACAAAAGGTCATACAGCCCGCAGGGATTTGTGAAACTTTGTGCGAAGCATTTTTTAAACAGACGCCACAAATTGCAGCCAAACTTGTCGAGCAGTTAAATTTCGGTTGCCACATGCAGCAGTACACACACAAACACACTCAAACATATATATATTTTGCATACTATGTAGTCATTGTTGTTGGGTTTTTTGCGCTTCTGTTTTGTGTTGCACTTCGCCCTGTCATCGCCATAGATTTTGTTGCTTTTATTTGTCGAAACTCATCTGTCAGTTTTACATAGTGCACCCCAGAGAAATTTCATGTTTGTTGTGCATAAAAATTACATACATAGCGCATTGTTCGCTAGCGGACTTTGATGGCAAATGACTGCCCCAAGCACACACACACACGCACTGTAAGTGCAACACTAACAAACACACACACACACACAGTGTGTATCTTCGTTTTTGACATTTGTTAAAACCAAGTTACCGCTGGGACTCATCGATGTGACTGTGACACAACAAGCGAGCTCGAAACTTTACTATCATTTTGATGTAGTAGTGTTGGGAAGGGGAGGAAGGGAGGAAAGCAGTACAATGATCGCATTTTGTACAACCAAAATACCACAAAACGTCATTTAGGTTAAGGTACTATAACAAAACAGACAAGAGAAAAGAAAAGAAAAGGAGCTTCAGTGCCGGAACAGAGCTAAGTTTCGGATTTGTTAAACAATCCCATAAACAACCCCATTGACAACGATTACAGTAACTGGTTACTTCCCTTTTAACCTTTTACCTGGTAATTCCTGCAGTTATTCATAAACTCACTTTCATGAATGAGAGCAACCCTGTTATAAATAATGAAAACAAGTAAGAAGGCTCTAGTCGAGAAATCCCGACTAGACTATACCCTGAACCCTATACTTAACGCATACCCTATACTAAGTGCATACTTTCTTCATTTCAATGCTCCTTATCTCCGGTGTTTCTCAACCGTTTTCAATACCAATTGCACAGATTATCATTATTTCGTCTAATGTTTCAAACTGCATCATAAAGATTTCTGAATTCAAGATTTTGTTGTTATCGATCACATGTGTATATCGGAAACGGGAAGAGTTATCGAAATTTTAAAACAAACTTGTACTGCCTAGGGATTAAGCGAGCTTTTGTTCCAAGTCTGGAGTCTCTAACTCTTATAGTCTCAGAGATCGATGATATATCGACTCGACTGTTGATGCTGATCAAGAATATATATACTTTATGGGGTCGGAGATGCTTCCTTCTGCCTGTTACATACTTTTCCACAAAACTAGCATACCCTTTACCCATTTTCAATGGGTTCAGGGTATAAAAAACAGCCGCAACAGTTTATCCAAAGAGTGCCACTTGCTGAGCTCTTTAAGCAAAATTTCAAAAAGGTTAAAGCAACATTTTCCGTTCTGACTCGTAGCTTCCCTTACCAGCAAGTGTATTTTATGGATGGGTTTTGTAAAGACTGCTTGTTTTCCCCTTGCCACAATGCTTGCCGTCGCGCATATTTGTTTGAGTTTATTTTTTAATTTTCACAACTTTTGACAGCTTTCCAGTTGGTCACGTACTAGCGGAACCCGCCTGTCTGGACTGCCTTCTAACGTGCTCTACACGAGTATTGACTGTGGAGTGTGTGTATGTGTGTGTAGTGTGTGTGTGTGTAGTGTGTGTAGTGTGTAGTGTGTGTGGTTGACTACTGTGCAGCACTTGGCAAGCATCTGCGCTTGACGCACGTGCAGCTCATCCTTTTTTTTCTGTAGCACCTCACTCCTCAAGAACCCAATGCCAACTCTCATCTTTCCATCTGTGTGTGTCTTTGTGGCTCGTTATTGTTGCTATGGTCAATTTTAATCAAGTTTTCTCGCCTCTCTTTCTTTCAGTTCGTTTCTCTCTATTTAATTGTCAATTTGGGCGACGCGTGTCTCTGTTGGCTTGATAAATTATGTGCCAGCCAAAACAAATGTCACAGAGGCAGGACAGAAAAAAACAAAAATGCAATCACAGCCAAACACACACACACACACACACACATACACTTACACATACACATACATGTACATTAGACAAATCATCTTAGGGCAGACTTGTTCACACCCACAGAGACACTCACTAAATGCATTTACGCAATTTGGGAATGTGTAAATGTGCGTGCGTGTGTGTGTGTGTGTTTAAAAGTCAGATTTACGGTCTGAATTGCATGCAAAAGTTTAGCTCGAGTGGACTTTAGCTTGTATTGCGTTTGGGTGTCGTCCAGTCAGGCGTTCTTATCTGTACCCTGCAGGCCCTGGTTCAGTTATCTTTTCTTAATGATTCCATTGTCAAACTCATTGCTCCGGAAATTGTGTACACAATTTAAATATTCAACAGGATATTGCATGAAATATACATAAGTGCACGAGGCACACACCACTGCACTCACACACACACACTCACACACACACATAGTCAGAAGGTTCTAATGTGCTGGGCAAGTCAAGTTGGCAAAGTTGACCA
The DNA here is from genome assembly GCA_035044485.1 of Scaptomyza reducta. Lineage (NCBI taxonomy): Eukaryota > Metazoa > Arthropoda > Insecta > Diptera > Drosophilidae > Scaptomyza > Scaptomyza reducta. The sequence goes on from JAWNNV010000622.1 coordinate 23,481, forward strand.
GTCAACACTGCGGGCGACAAAATCTTGTTGTATGTAAATGTCCTTTAGTTGATGTCCCTGTTTGCACCGAGTGTTTCTATATTCTGTTGTTTTTTTTTGTCCGATTTTGTGCCGTTTATATTAGTTGCAAATTTGATTTACCTTGAGTTAAGTTTGTTGACAAATTACCTTAAATATTCTATGCCGTTTGTGCTGATTGTGGATCTAGATGTAAGAGCTTTATGACAGCGACTCCATAAATATTTATAGGATTTTAATTCAGTCTCAGATACTATACTTATCATAGCTTTTATGCAAAAAGTTTATAAGATAATTTGCTTTAGTTTCAGTTCTCAGTTCTCTTTCAGGCTGTGTCGCTGTTATCTAATTTTGTTTAGCGCTGGCATTGATTAGCACAGTCATTGTATTTTCCCTTGCCTGACACTTGAGGCATGCCCCACGCACTTGCCTACCAAATCCCACTGAAGCTGAGGCTGTGCCTCCCTGGAGTCCAAAGGCAAGTCGTGGGGCGTGCCACAGAGTAGGAGAAAACTCGGGTCAGTAACAAATGCCATTCACTTCCGATGGCAGGCTGCACGTCGCTGTGCCACAGTTGAGCTGGGTTGAAACTGAGCTACAAGTAGCCAAGTCCAAGACTTGTGTCTTCATCTTCAGATGCTCAGCTGGTTCAGCGACTGTTGTTTATTGTATTTGGGGCAGCAGCTCCATTTGTAGCAGTGACTTTGACAAGTTTGCTGTTATAACATTAGTTTGTGTTAATCTTTTACTTGCCACGGTCACAAGGGAAACGCGCGCGCGCACAACAATTGAAATGGGGCATAGATTTGATGGACTTACGCATCAAGTTTTCTAATGCAACTTGAAAACTTTTTGATAGCCAAACAAAAGCGTTGGTAACGCAAAGCAAATCACTTTATGTTGCCAGCCGCTGCCACAGGATGCCTCGTAAACTTTTACGCGCTTCGCCAAAAAAAAAACGTGCCGCAAGTCAAGCTGAGGGATGGCTGACGGGCAGTGAAGGGACTGATGTTGGTCCTGATTGTTGCGCTACCATTTCATGGCGTTCATGATGCTCAGGTCTTGTTGCTGCTGCTGGTGTTGCATGTTTTGGTTTGTCGCACAAACACTTTGCTTCCAAAATAGCTTTTCATTGTCTGCTGTTTTAGTTCGCTTAAGGTTTTGCCGGTAGCTAGGGGTGAGAGGCATACAAATGTCAATAAAATAAATACTGTTGACGCAGCGCGCTTATTTTCCAACACAATCTCCATTACGGCGTTTACATTTCCTGTGCTTGTGAGTGCGTGTGTGTTGTTCTTGTTGTTGTTGTAAGCCTGAGTAGCTGTATTCGACTTTAAGTGGCATTAACGGCGACAAAGATAAAGACATGAAGCCAGACACAAATACAACGAGAGAGTGTGGCGTGCAACGAAGAGGACGAAGTAGTAGAGATATTTGCCTGCCACTCGTAGATATGTTGCCTCAATTGACGGTCATTGTCATTAAGTCGCACAGAATGAAGATGAGTTTTTCCATTTTATTTGTACTTGTTATTTTTTTCGGGTTTCTTTTTTTTTTTGTCACGGCTCGCTTGTCGTTTGGTTCATTTGCCCTATCAACGTGAACGACAGGAAAAATGCTGAACAAGTTTTTCGTATTTAAGCAAAATTTAAAAATCTTTGCTGCCTTCTAAAGTTAAAGCTTCTCTTATTTTTAAGTATTTGATTTTTTCAACTTAGGAATTGTTAGTTCGTTTTTTTCTTCAGTTTGTTGTGGCTTCCTGAAGGTGTGAAGAAATAGTATTAGGATATTCTTTTATGCTCTGGAGAAGCTTTTAAAGTAAGCCATAACTTATTTGAAACTTTAGCAATCTTAAAGTTTTTCCATCGAAGTCTTTCAATCATAGTTTGACTTCTTCACTAAAACTTTATTTCATATTAAATAACTAACAGCAAAAACACAATATTGTTCTCCAAGCAAAATCTACAAAACAAACCGGATTTGATTATTGAAAACTGTTTAACTGTTTTACGAACTTGAAGCAAAGTTCAAGTGGAACGCATTCGCAAATTGCCACTGCTCTAGAAAGCGTTTAACCGAAGTTCTATAGCCACGTATTCAGTCACGTGGCAAAGGCCACACTGTTGCCCACTTTGGTTTATCTACTACTTTATTATTGTAAATCCTCAGATAATTTATTTGATTTGTACGCGCGTATGCCACAACATACCAGCAGTCTCCCTCTCCTTCTTTCAGCCTCTATCTGCCCACGACCTTTTCTCTCTCTCTCCTGTACACATAAACAACATCAACAAGAACAACAAGAAAGGGGAAGCAACAGCTGTGCTTTGGGTTTTGTGGGAGTTTCTCTGTTGGTTTCTGTGCTTATATGGGTGCTGATTTGTATCTCTAGACTGTAAAGTGTATCGCATTACAATCAGATTAACTCAAAGCCCATCATGTGAGTGTGAGTGTGCGTCTCTCTCTCTCTCTCTCTCTCTCTTTTCCACTTGCTCGGCTTAAATTGAATTTAAAAGTTTTATTGAAACAAAATTGAAAAAGAATTTGCATCAGGCCAGCTCGTTGTTGAGTTGAGTTGCCTGGATTTGTATTCCACGTAAATTGGACTACAAACCCAGACTGCCTACAACTTTAAGAGTAAGTTAAAGTCGTATTTTAAATGCCCATAAATATTTACATCAAAAAACAGAGCATATTCCGAGATAGAGTTGTGTTTATACCATTGTTGGCGGTTGCGGTTAACCGGACAGAGAATGCTGGCATGGACTGGATCAGCTGGGGCCCCGGACTCAATGCCAGCCGGTTGGGCACAAGTGGAAATTTATGGCCTGGTCCTTGAAGAAGATATGCAATTGAGCATGCCAGGACAGACGGGTCTACACGCAGCGGCTGTCCATTTATATTCAAAAGGACATTGGAGCAGCAATTGATGAAGCGAGCAATAAAATGAAAAAAGTGCTCCAACAAAAATGTTGTAAATGCAAAAAAGGATACAATTGTCTGTGTCAGACTCTGTCTGGACGGTGCGAGTGTGTTCGTATGTGTGTGTGCGTGTGTGGCTAATGTGATAAATCAATTTTATCCGAAAATCTCTGTGCATAAATTCGCTTAACTAACGCATTTGTCAAGGACACTCAAGCGCTTTAAGTTGGCAATAAATTGACAAAAGCTAAGCCAAATTTTGTCTAGAGCTTAGCTAGCATGTAAATTTCTTTCATATGATCATTACTTAGTGTCACATTTGATAGTTGATTGTGAAGACAGTATGAGAAGGTTAGCTGGGCTGCCAAATGGAATTCATAACTGACGATTTTAACGCAACAAATAAATGTGAATGCATTTAGTGGTTAAGAACGTAGATTTAGCTTTCAACATTTTCCCATTACCATCCGGTTTGCTACAGTTTTTTGTGTTTTATAACAATGCACATTGGGAAATCAAATCCAATAATAGCTGCGGCTGGTCCAGCATATGTGTGTGTGTGTGCTTATGTTATTTGATTGCCCATTGCCCCCGCGGCTAAAGTCTGTACAATCAAAAACCACAAAATGTCAGGCTACCTTACTTCTTCAGCTGTGAATCGTGGCTGGGATTTGATTTTTCTTTTGTGCAGTTAGTGGCGCCACCGTGCGGCTAATGCCCCAATAGCTGACAGGCTTTATTTCTGTTTGCGTTTCAACGGCTGTTGACCAATTTGTAGACCATCATCAAGTGTGAAATTTCCAATTTCCGTCAATGGCGACCGTTACTACACACACACACACAGAGACAGAGAGAGTGAGAGATAGGAGAACAGATTCTCCACAATGTTTCCCTCTTTGGTTGCAGTCTAAGGGCGGACTATATTACAATTGTTCAGAGGCAGTTCCCATGCTCCACAATAGAGAAATGCAAATGCAACGTTTCGTTTGCTGTTTGTGCAATGGTTTTGTTCGTGTTTGTGCAATACAAATTGAGCACTCGACAAAGCGATCTGTTTGTACAGCTTTACAGCGTATAAAAAATAACCAATTTTTTGGTATAGAATATCTACCGCATGCGTTTGTAAATATGTATGTATTCGTCAGCTTATTCGTTGTCATGTCTTCTTTCGAATCTATTTCAATCCTTACTCACTCGCAGTAATTACCCCGACCATTCAAATTGAATATTAAACATTCCGCTTAGACACCTCAGCTTCAGCGCATTTCAACTTCAAAGCGGCAAAGTTTAATTGAATTTAATTAAAAGCCGACAAATTGATTTGGCCAAAAAGTTGTTGTTCAACCTCCTCGACAGCGAGATCATTAGCCAAAGGTCAAAGTCACTGTCGAAAAATGTTCCTCCCTCAGCCCCGGACAAAGAGGCAGCTCATTTAATGGCGCTGAAGCGAAAGTTTAATTGAAGTATTCGGTGAGAGATAATCGCTGTCGTATCGACACGGCCTACACCACGAACTATAATTACACCTGTCTAAAAGTTTGCTATCCTTAAGTATTTTGCTATTTCTCAAACACTGTTAATGTTTTCAGTTGTTCGTTTGGGTCTATTTTAATTTCACGACTGATAAAACACCAAAATTGAGTTCTAGTTAAGTTTAGATCCAGCTTAAGTAGTTAAGTGCAGCTTTAAGAGACTTGTTTTGGATTTCCAGGAACCTGAATTTGCTTTGCTCTGCGTTAAGTGCTTTCATATTACGGACTTATTGAGTTGGGTCAGTTCGTCAATCAGTCAATATATATATAGATATGTATGTACTTTTAACACATTATCAGTTGCTGATTATATTGCCTGCTCCTTCTACTACTCCTTTTAAAGCCGCAAAAAGGACCATTGGCAGACATTCAATGAAAATACAATAAAATAAATGGCATTGGGGCTCTATTTGCTGGTTTTTCTCTTGGCGCAGACATTCAACTAAAATAAAAACCATAAATGGATGGCAACCCTTGCCCACACTCTCCACAGGCAATCAAACAGAAAGGCTGCTGCTTTATATTTCCAATGTCTATGCGATTGCTCTCTCGCTCTGTCTGTGTGTGTGTGTGTGTGCACGTGTGTCTGTGTGTCTGTGTGTTCCAGCAAAATGGCTGCCGGTTAAATTGGCAACACTTTATCAAAATATATAAAAAGCACTAAAAGTCAAAACGCATACCAAACGGTTAACAGGCAAAAAAAAAGAAGAAGAAGAAGAAGAAGCAGAATATACGTACATATGTAAAAGGAATATATATGTTCATTTGTATAAAAGGGGGAAACTGGCAGCCGTCAGGACCTAGACGAGCACATGACTGGGGCTTGCATATAGATTGGCAATAAGGCCAACTTGAATCATCATAAAGCAACATCAGGAAAAAAGTCAAACACACACACACACACACACACACACACATACAAACGTACAGGCAGACAGACCGCATGCAAAAAATATGCAAATGTCGCAGGACCTTGCCATAATTCGTATGATTTTCCATTTATGAAATGCTACAAAATGTGACGAGACAGTTGCCAAAAAACGAAATAAAGCTCAATTTTCCACAGCCAAGTTCAAACAATATTTAAGCACAATTTATGCATTTTAAACAGTAAACAGTAAACAGTGTGATTATGCAAGTGTGTGTGTGTGTGGATGGCAACTAAAGTCCGATTTACAGCTTCATTAAAAATTCCCAAACTACAGCGAAGTAGCAGGAAAGAGCAGCTGCAACAGGAAGTATCGGAATGTGGTGGCTGCTTTTGAAAATGGGTAAAAAGGGTATAACAGTTTGTTGCAAAAGTGTGTAACAGACAGAAGGAAGCATCTCCGACTCCATAAAGTATATATATTCTTGATCAGCATACGTCTGTCCGTTCGTCCGTATGTATGAACGCTTCGATCTCAGAGACTATAAGAGCTAGAGACTCCAGATTTGGTACATAAGCTCGCCTAATCCTTAGGTAGTACAAGTTTTGTTTCAAATTTTCGATAACTCTTTCCGTTTTCGATATACACATGTGATCGATAACAACAAAATATTCAATTTTTTTGATGCAGTTTGAAAGATTATACTAAATAATGACAATCTGGGAAAATTTGATTGAAATCAGTTGAGAAACAGCGGAGATATGGAGCATTGAAATTAAGTAAAGCATGCAGAATACACACACATATATATATTTGCAAGCACTGACTTTACGCGTTTAGTAAGGTATCTTCTAGTCGGGATTTTTCTAGCAAAGCCTTCTTACTTGTATTTTTTTGTATTTATTCTCTTTATTGAGGAATTTTCTTTGATGCAATTTAAATAGTCGAGATTTTTTTGATTGATTGTTGTGTTTCTTTATTGTTACATTATAAAGAGCATTTAGCAACAATGCTGTTTGATAAAAAAAACTTTAAGAGCATCATAATATTCTTTATTGAATTTCATTTTATTTTAACAACTCAAACTTGCCTAAATATCCAACAACATATTTGAACGAACTAATTCATCTAATCAACTGTTAATTAAAACATAATTCACAACGCGCACAAAAACTAATGCTAACACACACCGTACTTAAACACAGACATAAAAGCGAGCACCCTTTCATAATTCAAGCGGCAGTTTGTGGCACACAAAAACAAATCGCTGCATCAAATTGATTCGTTAAACAAACGCCCGCAACAAAATCGATGCAATCCGATCCGTTTGCCGTGCTAATGTCATTTTAATCAGGGACACAGGCCTGTCACCGACTGTCGCCCCAACAAAAATAAAGCATAATTTCAATAAAAGGAATATATACAAGAAAGAATGCGGCAAGTGTGGTGGCATGTGGCGTGTGCGGCTGATGTTGTCAGTTGACTGAAAGTAATTAGCTTGAAATAACAAATTATGAACAGGCCTAGTATTATTGGATTGTGACAGCGGAAACGCCCACCCCACACACACACACACACACCCAAAACAAACTACATAGATTTAAAATCAGCTAGTGCTGTCTCGTTATGTGGCACTTAGGTCAGCGAGCGAAAGTAACTGCAATTGAGTTCGGGATGTTGTAAAGTGCACGAATTGCAATTAACTTTTATATGCGCCACGCTGCGTACTGAAGTACACTAAAAAATAGAGAGAGAGAGATGGATAGAGAGGGGGAGGGGGAGAGAGACAGTATGTTGGCAGCCAGACGGACGACTGTTGCAAGCTGAAAGGCGAAATAGAATCACAAAGATGCCAAATCTCCAGACAATGGCCAAGTACAATGTAAATTATTCAAAAGGTAGCTAAAAATACGAGCATTACGCGATGGATGTCATTTATATTGCGGTCTCCTTCGACTCAAGACTCTGTCGTTGTCATCGTTGTCCTTTGCCAGACAGCACCCGACATGCCACCGAAATGGAAATGGAATTGTTTGTCGGTAAAGCACAAACACACAAAAAAAAGGAAACAGTCAAGTTGCGGGGCTTGAAAAGTGCCTGGCAAATGCATTAAATTCAGTTTTCGTGCAACTGAGACAACAGTTGAGTAAATTATGGCCACAAGCAGACGTAGCAAAGGCAGCCAGTCAGCCAGACAGCCAAGAAGTTTTGGGCGGCTGTTCTACTGAAATTTTTATGAAGATGGCAGCGCTCAAAATTTGAATTTTTGTAGCCCAACTTTAAGTGGAAGCACACAACTTGCAGTCCAGCAATGTTAACTAACACTTAAGAGGAAGCAGCTTACTTTTAGCTGCATAACGAGCACTTCTGTGTCTATCTATATAATATCTATAAGAAGCAGGCTACACTTTTGCGGTTGCACTGGGCGTATGCGTAATGCAGCAGCAGCTCACAGTCAGAAAGCAAGCAGGCTGCAACGTCAGCTGAAAAATGTTGCATACATTTAACATAAATAATGGCCAGCATATTTTAGCGACAAGCCCTGTCGCTCTGCAACTTGAGATGAAAATGCCAACCAGGCAGGCAGGCAGACAGTCTTGCAGGCAGGCAGGTTGCCAAGATGCAGGCCAGGTAACCAGACTCCTCGCTTGGAAGCTGGGAAGCCTGCGAAAGCCATGTTAAATTTTTAATGAATGCCAAGACGATGGAAACAGATAGACAACAGAACATTTGCTCCGGCAAATGGTGTGCAATAAAAGCCACATTTAATGCTGCGAATCCGCAGCAGTGCCGCAGAAAATGTAGCCATCAAAATGGCCTGAGCCAACACAAGTTTAATGGCCAATGCCAACAAGGCCAAGAGCAAATAATATAATTAATTGCTTTTATACAATTGAAATTGCTCAGCGGCATAATGCGTTATCTACAAATATTTGAAGAAAATAAAAAATATTGAAGCTTTGCTGTTAACCAATTTATTTGGTGGCCCAAAATCAACTGAACTCGTTGCACGTTGCAGAAAACTCGGCTCCGGTTCGCGAACTTCGGCAACGGTTTGCCTCGGATTTCGTTCAGTTTTGCGAGAAATTCGCGTATAAGAGTTTCATTCGCTCTTTTGAACTTTGCGCCTGCGCATAAAATTTATAACAGAGAGCTTGACTGGCAACCAAACAAATAAAATAAACAAAACCAAACTTGAATGCACAAAAGTTGTATCGAATATTTGTAAACTTCTCAAACAATCGGACAACAACTCAAAAATGATATTGTGAATAACATTTTCTTCCCTTGAACATGTGAGAAAGAATATTTAACTTTACTTTGCTTTTCATCCTTCGCTGATATTGGTTTTGTAGCAGTGGCTTTATCGGAAATACAACTTTTGTTTGCATTACAAGTTCTAGAAATAAACAAGCCCAGCACTTCCTTTGTGCCACATCTCCCAAGGAGAGGCTGTGCGGAAGTGCGCGCTTATACAAAAATTTGTTTTGTCTTACATCATAAGAATCTTGTTTGCTTTGTGGCCAGATTGAAAAAGGCAGCAACAACAAGAACAAGAAGTACG
>JAWNNV010000623.1:0-12578 GCA_035044485.1 Scaptomyza reducta
CTGCTAAGCTTGTCAAAACTTTCCGAACCTATAACTATGTCAAAACTTTCCGAACATATAACTTTGTCAAAACTGAACCGATTTTCAAAAGGAAAGGCGTTTTAGTCGTGGCTCGATCTCAATAATTAAACCGCATTCATAGTTGGAAATGTTTTTTTTTTCGAAATTCGTGTTAAAATTTCCGAACCTATAACTTTATCAAAACTTTCCGAACCTATAACTATGTCAAAACTTTCCGAACATATAACTTTGTCAAAACTAAACCGATTTTCAAAAGGAAAGGCGTTTTAGTCGTGGCTCGATCTCAATAATTAAACCGAATTCATAGTTGGAAATGTTTTTTTTTTTCGAAATTCATATTAAAACTTTCCGAACCTATAACTTTGTCAAAACTTTCCGAACCTATAACTATGTCAAAATTTTCCGAACATATAACTTTGTCAAAACTGAACCGATTTTCAAAAGGAAAGGCGTTTTAGTCGTGGCTCAATCTCAATAATTAAACCGCATTCATAGTTGGAAATGTTTTTTTTTTCGAAATTCCTTTAAAAACTTTCCGAACCTATAACTTTGTCAAAACTTTCCGAACTTATAACTTTGTAAAAACTTTCCGAACCTATAACTATGTCAAAACTTTCCGAACATATAACTTTGTCAAAACTGAACCGATTTTCAAAAGGAAAGGCGTTTTAGTCGTGGCTCGATCTCAATAATTAAACCGCATTCATAGTTGCAAATGTTTTTTTTTTTCGAAATTCATGTTAAAACTTTCCGAACCTATAACTTTATCAAAATTTTCCAAACCTATAACTATGTCAAAACTTTCCGAACCTATAACTTTGTCAAAACTGAACCGATTTTCAAAAGGAGAGGCGTTTTAGTCGTGGCTCGATCTCAATAATTAAACCGAATTCATAGTTGGAAATGTTTTTTTTTTTTTTTTCGAAATTCATGTTTAAACTTTCCGAACCTATAACTTTGTCAAAACTTTCCGAACCTATAACTTTGTCAAAACTGAACCGATTTTCAAAAGGAAATGTGTTTTAGTCGTGGCTCGATCTCACTAATTAAACCGCATTCATAATTGAAAATGTTTTTTTTATATATTCATGTTAAAACTTTCCGAACCTATAACTTTGTCAAAACTTGCCGAACCTAAACCTTTGTCAAAACTGAACCGATTTTCAAAAGGAAATGTGTTTTAGTCGTGGCTCGATCTCACTAATTAAACCGCATTCATAATTGAAAATGTTTTTTATATATTCATGTTAAAACTTTCCGAACCTATAACTTTGTCAAAACTTGCCGAACCTATAACTATGTCAAAACTTTCCGAACATATAACTTTGTCAAAACTTTCTGAACCTAAACCTTTGTCAAAACTGAACCGATTTTCAAAAGGAAAGGCGTTTTAGTCGTGGCTCGATCTCAATAATTAAACCGCATTCATAGTTGGAAATGTTTTTTTTTTTCGAAATTCATGTCAAAACTTTCCGAACCTATAACTTTGTCAATTTTTTCCGAACCTATAACTTTGTCAAAACTTTCCGAACAAATAACTGTGTCAAAACTGAACCGATTTTCAAAAGGAAATGCGTTTTAGTCGTGGTTCGATCTCAATAATTAAACCGCATTCATAGTTGGAAATGTTTTTTTTTTGTTCGAAATTTATGACAAAACTTTCCGAACTTATAACTTTATCAAATTTTTCCTAACCTATAACTTTGTCAAAACTTTCCGAACCTAAACCTTTGTCAAAACTGAACCGATTTTCAAAAGGAAAGGTGTTTTAGTCGTGGCTCGATCTCAATAATTAAACCGCATTCATAATTGAAAATGTTTTTTTTTTTTTAAATTTATGTTAAAACTTTCCAAACCTATAACTTTTTCAAAACTTTCCGAACCTATAACTATGTCAAAACTTTCCGAACATATAACTTTGTCAAAACTGAACCGATTTTCAAAAGGAAAGGCGTATTAGTCGTGGCTCGATCTCAATAATTAAACAGAATTCATAGTTGAAAATGTTTTTTTTTTCGAAATTTATGTTCAAAATTTCCGAACCTATAACTTTATCAAAACTTTCCGAACCTATAACTATGTCAAAACTTTCCGAACCTATAACTTTGTCAAAACTGGATCGAACTTTAAAAGGAAAGGCGTTTTAATCGTTGCTCGCTCTCAATAATTAAACCGCATTCATACTTGGAAATGTTTTTTTTGTATTTCGAAATTCATATTAAAACTTTCCGAACCTGTAACTTTGTCAAAACTTTCCGAACCTATAACTATGTCAAAACTTTCCGAACATATAACTTTGTCAAAACTGAACCGATTTTCAAAAGGAAAGGCGTTTTAGTCGTGGCTCGATCTCACTAATTAAACCGCATTCATAATTGAAAATGTTTTTTTTTTTTAATTCATGTTAAAACTTTCCGAACCTATAACTTTGTGAAAACTTCCCGAACCTATAACTATGTCAAAACTTTCCGAACATATAACTTTGTCAAAACTAAACCGATTTTCAAAAGGAAAGGCGTTTTAGTCGTGGCTCGATCTCAATAATTAAACCGCATTCATAGTTGGAAATGTTTTCTTTTTCGAAATTCCTTTAAAAACTTTCCGAACCTATAACTTTTTCAAAACTTTCCGAACTTATAACTTTGTAAAAACTTTCCGAACCTATAACTATGTCAAAACTTTCCGAACATATAACTTTGTCAAAACTGAACCGATTTTCAAAAGGAGAGGCGTTTTAGTCGTGGCTCGATCTCAATAATTAAACCGAATTAATAGTTGGAAATGTTTTTTTTTTCGAAATTCAAGTTAAAACTTTCCGAACCTATAACTTTATCAAAACTGAACCGATTTTCAAAAGGAAAGGCGTTTTAGTCGTGGCTCGATCTCAATAATTAAACCGCATTCATAATTGGAAATGTTTTTTTTTTCGAAATTCATGTTAAAACTTTCCGAACCTATAACTTTGTCAAAACTTTCCGAACCTATAACTATGTCAAAACTTTCCGAACATATAACTTTATCAAAACTGAACCGATTTTCAAAAGGAAAGGCGTTTTAGTCGTGGCTCGATCTCAATAATTAAACCGCATTCATAGTTGGAAATGTTTTTTTTTTCGAAATTCCAAGTTAAAACTTTCCGAACCTATAACTTGAAAACTTTATCAAAACTAAACCGATTTTCAAAAGGAAAGCATTTTTAGTCATGGCTCAATCTCAATAATTAAACCGCATTCATAGTTGGAAATGTTTTTTTCTTCGAAATTCATGTTAAAACTTTCCGAACCTATAACGTTGTCAAAACTTTCCGAACCTATAACTATGTCAAAACTTTCCGAACATATAACTTTGTCAAAACTGAACCGATTTTCAAAAGGAAAGGCGTTTTAGTCGTGGCTCAATCTCAATAATTAAGTCGCATTCATAGTTGGAAAGGTTTTTTTTTTCGAAATTCATGTCAAAACTTTCCGAACCTATAACTTTGTCAAAACTTTCCGAACCTATAACTTTGTCAAAACTGAACCGATTTTCAAACGGAAATGCGTTTTAGTCGTGGCTTGATCTCAATAATTAAACCTCATTCATAGTTGCAAATGTTTTTTTTTTTTCGAAACTTATGACAAAACTTTCCGAACTTTTAATTTTATCACATTTTTACAAACCTATAACTTTGTCAAAACTTTCCGCACCTATAACTTTGTCAATTTTTTCCGAACATATAACTTTGTCAAAACTTTCTGAACCTAAACCTTTGTCAAAACTGAACCGATTTTCAAAAGGAAATGCGTTTTAGTCGTGGCTCGATCTCAATAATTAAACAGAATTCATAGTTGAAAATGTTTTTTTTTCGAAATTTATGTTCAAAATTTCCGAATCTATAACTTTATCAAAACTTTCCGAACCTATAACTATGTCAAAACTTTCCGAACCTATAACTTTGTCAAAACTGGATCGAACTTTAAAAGGAAAGGCGTTTTAATCGTTGCTCGCTCTCAATAATTAAACCGCATTCATACTTGGAAATGTTTTTTTTGTATTTCGAAATTCATATTAAAACTTTCCGAACCTGTAACTTTGTCAAAACTTTCCGAACCTATAACTATGTCAAAACTTTCCGAACATATAACTTTGTCAAAACTGAACCGATTTTCAAAAGGAAAGGCGTTTTAGGCGTGGCTCGATCTCACTAATTAAACCGCATTCATAATTGAAAATGTTTTTTTTTTAATTCATGTTAAAACTTTCCGAACCTATAACTTTGTGAACACTTCCCGAACCTATAACTATGTCAAAACTTTCCGAACATATAACTGTGTCAAAACTAAACCGATTTTCAAAAGGAAAGGCGTTTATGGCTCGATCTCAATAATTAAACCGCATTCATTGTTGGAAATGTTTTCTTTTTCGAAATTCCTTTAAAAACTTTCCGAACCTATAACTTTTTCAAAACTTTCCGAACTTATAACTTTGTAAAAACTTTCCGAACCTATAACTATGTCAAAACTTTCCGAACATATAACTTTGTCAAAACTGAACCGATTTTCCAAAGGAAAGGCGTATTAGTCGTGGCTCGATCTCAATAATTAAACAGAATCATAGTTGAAAATGTTTTTTTTTCGAAATTTATGTTCAAAATTTCCGAACCTATAACTTTATCAAAACTTTCCGAACCTATAACTATGTCAAAACTTTCCGAACATATAACTTTGTCAAAACTGAACCGATTTTCAAAAGGAGAGGCGTTTTAGTCGTGGCTCGATCTCAATAATTAAACCGAATTAATAGTTGGAAATGTTTTTTTTTCGAAATTCAAGTTAAAACTTTCCGAACCTATAACTTTATCAAAACTGAACCGATTTTCAAAAGGAAGGGCGTTTTAGTCGTGGCTCGATCTCAATAATTAAACCGCATTCATAATTGGAAATGTTTTTTTTTCGAAATTCAAGTTAAAACTTTCCGAACCTATAACTTTGTCAAAACTTTCCGAACCTATAACTATGTCAAAACTTTCCGAACCTATAACTTTATCAAAACTAAACCGATTTTCAAAAGGAAAGCATTTTTAGTCATGGCTCAATCTCAATAATTAAACCGCATTCATAGTTGGAAATGTTTTTTTCTTCGAAATTCATGTTAAAACTTTCCGAACCTATAACTTTGTCAAAACTTTCCAACCTATAACTATGTCAAAACTTTCCGAACATATAACTTTGTCAAAACTGAACCTATTTTCAAAAGGAAAGGCGTTTTAGTCGTGGCTCAATCTCAATAATTAAATCGCATTCATAGTTGGAAATGTTTTTTTTTTCGAAATTCATGTTCAAAACTTTCCGAACCTATAACTTTGTCAAAACTTTCCGAACCTATAACTATGTCAAAACTTTCCGAACCTATAACTTTGTCAAAACTGAACCGATTTTCAAACGGAAATGCGTTTTAGTCGTGGCTCGATCTCAATAATTAAACCGCATTCATAGTTGCAAATGTTTTTTTTTTTCGAAATTTATGACAAAACTTTCCGAACTTTTAATTTTATCACATTTTTACAAACCTATAACTTTGTCAAAACTTTCCGCACCTATAACTTTGTCAATTTTTTCCGAACATATAACTTTGTCAAAACTTTCCGAACCTAAACCTTTGTCAAAACTGAACCGATTTTCAAAAGGAAAGGCGTTTTAGTCGTGGCTCGATCTCAATAATTAAACCGCATTCATAGTTGAAAATGTTTTTTTTTTTCGAAATTCATGTTAAAACTTTCCGAACCTATAACTTTGTCAAAACTTTCCGAACCTATAACTATGTCAAAACTTTCCGAACATATAACTTTGTCAAAACTGAACCGATTTTCAAAAGGAAAGGCGTTTTAGTCGTGGCTCGATCTCAATAATTAAACCGCATTCATAGTTGGAAATGTTTTTTTTTTTCGAAATTCATGTTCAAAACTTTCCGAACCTATAACTTTGTCAAAACTTTCCGAACCTATAACTTTGTCAAAACTGAACCGATTTTCAAAAGGAAAGGCGTTTTAGTCGTGGCTCGATCTCAATAATTAAACCGCATTCATAATTGAAAATGTTTTTTTTTTTAATTCATGTTAAAACTTTCCGAACCTATAACTTTGTCAAAACTTTCCGAACCTATAACTATGTCAAAACTTTCCGAACATATAACTTTGTCAAAACTGAACCGATTTTCAAAAGGAAAGGCGTTTTAGTCGTGGCTCGATCTCAATAATTAAACCGCATTCATAGTTGGAAATGTTTTTTTTTTCGAAATTCCTTTAAAAACTTTCCGAACCTATAACTTTTTCAAAACTTTCCGAACTTATAACTTTGTAAAAACTTTCCGAACCTATAACTATGTCAAAACTTTCCGAACCTATAACTTTGTCAAAACTGAACCGATTTTCAAAAGGAAAGGCGTTTTAGTCGTGGCTCGATCTCAATAATTAAACCGCATTCATAGTTGGAAATGTTTTTTTTTTCGAAATTCATGTTAAAACTTTCCGAACCTATAACTTTGTCAAAACTTTCCGAACCTATAACTATGTCAAAACTTTCCGAACATATAACTTTGTCAAAACTGAACCGATTTTCAAAAGGAAAGGCGTTTTAGTCGTGGCTCGATCTCAATAATTAAACCGCATTCATAGTTGGAAATGTTTTTTTTTTCGAAATTCATGTTAAAACTTTCCGAACCTATAACTTTGTCAAAACTTTCCGAACCTATAACTATGTCAAAACTTTCCGAACCTATAACTTTGTCAAAACTGAACCGATTTTCAAAAGGAAAGGCGTTTTAGTCGTGGCTCGATCTCAATAATTAAACCGCATTCATAGTTGGAAATGTTTTTTTTTTTCGAAATTCATGTTAAAACTTTCCGAACCTATAACTTTGTCAAAACTTTCCGAACCTATAACTTTGTCAAAACTTTCCGAACCTATAACTTTGTCAAAACTGAACCGATTTTCAAAAGGAAAGGCGTTTTAGTCGTGGCTCGATCTCAATAATTAAACCGAATTCATAGTTGGAAATGTTTTTTTTTTCGAAATTCATGATAAAACTTTAGAACTTTTAATTTTATCACATTTTTACAAACCTATAACTTTGTCAAAACTTTCCGAACCTATAACTTTGTCAATTTTTTCCGAACATATAACTTTGTCAAAACTTTCCGAACCTATAACTTTGTCAAAACTGAACCGATTTTCAAAAGGAAATGCGTTTTAGTCGTGGCTCGATCTCAATAATTAAACCGCATTCATAGTTGAAAATGTTTTTTTTTTAAATTCATGTTAAAACTTTCCGAACCTATAACTTTGTCAAAATTTTCCGAACCTATAACTATGTCAAAACTTTCCGAACCTATAACTTTATCAAAACTGAACCGATTTTCAAAAGGAAAGGCGTTTTAGTCGTGGCTCGATCTCAATAATTAAACCGCATTCATAGTTGGAAATGTTTTTTTTTTTTCGAAATTCATTTTAAAACTTTCCGAACCTATAACTTTGTCAAACTTTCCGAACCTATAACTATGTCAAAACTTTCCGAACATATAACTTTGTCAAAACTGAACCGATTTTCAAAAGGAAAGGCGTTTTAGTCGTGGCTCGATCTCACTAATTAAACCGCATTCATAATTGAAAATGTTTTTTTTTTTACGAAATTGATGTTAAAACTTTCCAAACCTATAACTTTTCCAAAACTTTCCGAACCTATAACTATGTCAAAACTTTCCGAACATATAACTTTGTCAAAACTGAACCGATTTTCAAAAGGAAAGGCGTTTTAGTCGTGGCTCAATCTCAATAATTAAACCGAATTCATAGTTGGAAATGTTTTTTTTTTCGAAATTGCAAGTTTAAAAACTTTCCGAACCTATAACTTTGTCAAAACTTTCCGAACCTATAACTTTGTCAAAACTGAACCGATTTTCAAAAGGAAATGCGTTTTAGTCGTGGCTCGATCTCAATAATTAAACCGCATTCATAGTTGGAAATGTTTTTTTTTTCGAAATTTATGTCAAAACTTTCCGAACCTATAACTTTATCAAAATTTTCCGAACCTATAACTTTGTCAAAACTTTCCGAACCTATAACTATGTCAAAACTTTCCGAACATATAACTTTGTCAAAACTGAACCGATTTTCAAAAGGAAAGGCGTTTTAGTCGTGGCTCAATCTCAATAATTAAACCGAATTCATAGTTGGAAATGTTTTTTTTTTTCGAAATTCATGTTAAAATTTTCCAAACCTATAACTTTGCCAAAACTTTCCGAACCTATAACTATGTCAAAACTTTCCGAACCTATAACTTTGTCAAAACTGAACCGATTTTCAAAAGGAAAGGCGTTTTAGTCGTGGCTCGATCTCAATAATTAAACCGCATTCATAATTGAAAATGTTTTTTTTTTTTTTTCGAAATTCATGTTAAAACTTTCCGAACCTATAACTTTGTCAATTTTTTCCGAACCTATAACTTTGTCAAAACTTTCCGAACAAATAACTGTGTCAAAACTGAAGCGATTTTCAAAAGGAAATGCGTTTTAGTCGTGGCTCGATCTCACTAATTAAACCGCATTCATAGTTGAAAATGTTTTTTTTTTTTTAAATTCATGTTAAAACTTTCCAAACCTATAACTTTTTCAAAACTTTCCGAACCTATAACTATGTCAAAACTTTCCGAACATATAACTTTGTCAAAACTGAACCGATTTTCAAAAGGAAAGGCGTATTAGTCGTGGCTCGATCTCAATAATTAAACAGAATTCATAGTTGAAAATGTTTTTTTTTTCGAAATTTATGTTCAAAATTTCCGAACCTATAACTTTATCAAAACTTTCCGAACCTATAACTATGTCAAAACTTTCCGAACCTATAACTTTGTCAAAACTGAATCGATCTTTAAAAGGAAAGGCGTTTTAGTCGTTGCTCGCTCTCAATAATTAAACCGCATTCATACTTGGAAATGTTTTTTTTTGTATTTCGAAATTCATATTAAAACTTTCCGAACCTGTAACTTTGTCAAAACTTTCCGAACCTAAAAATTTGTCAAAACTTTCCGAACCTATAACTGTGTCAAAACTGAACCGATTTTCAAAAGGAAAGGCGTTTTAGTCGTGGCTCGATCTCAATAATTAAAACCGCATTCATAGTTGAAAATGTTTTTTTTTTTGAAATTCATGTTAAAACTTTCCGAACCTATAACTTTGTCAAAACTTTCCGAACCTATAACTATGTCAAAACTTTTCGAACATATAACTTTGTCAAAACTGAACCGATTTTCAAAAGGAAAGGCGTTTTAGTCGTGGCTCGATCTCAATAATTAAACCGAATTCATAGTTGAAAATGTTTTTTTTTAAATTTATGTTAAAACTTTCCGAACCTATAACTTTGTCAAAACTTTCCGAACCTATAACTTTGTCAAAATTTTCCGAACCTAAAACTTTGTCAAAACTAAACCGATTTTCAAAAGGAAAGTCGTTTTAGTCGTGGCTCGATCTCAATAATTAAACCGCATTCATAGTTGGAAATTTTTTTTTTTTTCGAAATTCATGTCAAAACTTTCCGAACCTATAACTTTGTCAAAACTTTCCTAACCTATAACTTTGTCAAAACTGAACCGATTTTCAAAAGGAAAGGCGTTTTAGTCGTGGCTCGATCTCAATAATTAAACCGAATTCATAGTTGGAAATGTTTTTTTTGTTTTTCGAAATTCATATTAAATTTCCGTAGCTGTAACTTTGTCAAAACTTTCCGAAACTAAACCTATGTCAAAACTCAACCGATTTTCAAAAGGAAAGGCGTTTTAGTCGTGGCTCGATCTCAATAATTAAACCGCATTCAAATTTGAAAATGTTTTTTTTTTTTAAATTTATGTTAAAACTTTCCAAACCTCTAACTTTATCAAAACTTTCCGAACCTATAATGTTAAAACTTTCCAAACCTATAACTTTTCCAAAACTGTCCGAACCTATAACTATGTCAAAACTTTCCGAACATATAACTTTATCAAAACTGAACCGATTTTCAAAAGGGAAGGGCGTTGTAGTCGTGGCTCGATCTCAATAATTAAACAGAATTCATAGTTGAAAATGTTTTTTTTTTTCGAAATTTAGTTTCAAAATTTCCGAACCTATAACTTTATCAAAACTTTCCGAACCTATAACTATGTCAAAACTTTCCGAACCTATAACTTTGCTAAAACTGAATCGATCTTTAAAAGGAAAGGCGTTTTAGTCGTTGCTCGCTCTCAATATTTAAACCGCAGTCATACTTGGAAATGTTTTTTTTTGTATTTCGAAATTCATATTAAAACTTTCCGAACCTGTAACTTTGTCAAAACTTTCCGAACCTATAACTATGTCAAAACTTTTCGAACCTATAACTGAATCAAAACTGAACCGATTTTCAAAAGGAAGGGCGTTGAAGTCGTGGCTCGATCTCAATAATTAAACAGAATTCATAGTTGAAAATGTTTTTTTTTCGAAATTTATGTTCAAAATTTCCGAACCTATAACTTTGTCAATTTTTTCCGAACCTATAACTTTGTCAAAACTTTCCGAACAAATAACTGTGTCAAAACTGAACCGATTTTCAAAAGGAAATGCGTTTTAGTCGTGGCTCGATCTCAATAATTAAACCGCATTCATAGTTGGAAATGTTTTTTTTGTGTTCGAAATTTTAAAAAAAAAGGGTTATGACAAAACTTTCCGAACTTATAACTTTATCAAATTTTTCCTAACCTATAACTTTGTCAAAACTTTCCGAACCTAAAACCTTTGTCAAAACTGAACCAATTTTCAAAACGAAAGGTGTTTTAGTCGTGGCTCGATCTCAAAATTTAACCGAATTGATAATTGAAAATGTTTTTTGTTTTTTTTAAATTCATGTTTAAATTAAAAAAAGAAATTTCAAAGCTATAATTTTCCAAAACTTTCCGAACCTATAAACTATGTTAAAATTTTTAAAAAAAAAAAAAAAAAAAAAAAAAAAAAAAAAAAAAAAAAAAAAAAAAAAAAAAAAAAAAAAAAAAAAAAAAAAAAAAAAAAAAAAAAAAAAAAAAAAAAAAAAACTTTCCGAACATATAAGCATTGTCAAAACTGAACCGATTTTCAAAAAGGAAAGGCGTATTAGTCGTGGCTCGATCTCAATAATTAAACAGAATTCATAGTTGAAAATATTTTTTTTTCGAAATTTATGTTCAAAATTTTCCGAAACCTATAACTTTTATCAAAACTTTCCGAACCTATAACTATGTCAAAACTTTCCGAACCTATAACTTTCTAAAAACTGAATCGATCTTTAAAAGGAAATGCGTTTTAGTCGTTGCTCGCTCTCAATAATTAAACCGCATTCATACTTGGAAATGTTTTTTTTTGGATTTCGAAATTCATATTAAAACTTTCCGAACCTGTTACTTTGTCAAAACTTTCCGAACCTATAACTATGTCAAAACTTTTCGAACCTATAACTTTTTATCAAAAAAGGAAGGGCGTTGTAGTCGTGGCTGGATCTCAATAATTAAACAGAATTCATAGTTGAAAATGTTTTTTTTTCGAAATTCAAAAAAGTTAAAAATTTCCGAGCCTATAACTTTGTCAAAACTTTCCGAACCTATAAATTTGTCAAAACTGAACCGATTTTCAAAAGGAAAGGTGTTTTAGTCGGTGGCTCGATCTCACTAATTAAACCGCATTCATAATTGAAAATGTTTTTTTTTTTTAAATTCATGTTAAAACTTTCCAAACCTATAACTTTTCCAAAACTTTCCGAACCTATAACTATGTCAAAACTTTCCGAACATCTAACTTTGTCAAAACTGAACCGATTTTCAAAAGGAGAGGCGTTTTAGTCGTGGCTCGATCTCAATAATTAAACCGAATTCATAGGTTGGAAATGTTTTTTTTTCGAATTATTTAAGTTAAAACTTTCCGAACCTATAACTTTATCAAAACTGAACCAATTTTCAAAAGGAAAGGCGTTTTAGTCGTGGCTCAATCTTAAAAATTAAACCGCATTCATAGTTGGAAATGTTTTTTTTTTTTCGAAATTCATGTTAAAACTTTCCGAACCTATAACTTTGTCAAAACTTTCCGAACCTATAACTATGTCAAAACTTTCCGAACATATAACTTTATCAAAACTGAACCGATTTTCAAAAGGACTGAGGCGTTTTAGTCGTGGTTCGATCTCAATAATTAAACCGAATTCATAGTTGGAAATGTTTTTTTTTTTTCGAAATTTTTTTTTTTTTTTTTTTTTTAAAAAAAAAAAAAAAAAAAAAAAAAAAGATAAGTTAAAACTTTCTGAACATATAACTTTGTCAAAACTGAACCGATTTTCAAAAGGAAAGGCGTTTTAGTCGTGGCTCGATCTCAATAATTAAACCGCATTCATAGTTGGAAATGTTTTATTATTTTTCGAAATTTATGACAAAACTTTCCGAACTTTTAATTTTATCACATTTTTACTAACCATAAAACTTTGTCAAAACTTTCCGCACCTATAACTTTGTCAAAACTGAACCGATTTTCAAAAGGAAAGGCGTTTTAGTCG
>JAWNNV010000624.1:0-82268 GCA_035044485.1 Scaptomyza reducta
ATATTTATTATTAAATTATATTATATTTATTTCATTTTCATAACAAAGAATCCTTAATAAATGGAATTTTAAGTTTTCTGTTAATATTTCTGTATGCAAATAAAGATATAAGAAGGCGATTCTTCTTGAATATTTTTTGCTAAGCGTCAAAAGCAGCTGTTAAAAATTTCTCAAGCCTTCTCTCAAAGCACAACAACAACAACAACAAAAGCGACTAACTAACAGCAATAAAAAGAAGCTTTGATTTACGTCAAGTGTCGGCCGTGAAAAGCGGATCAGAGACATTTGAAATAAACGTGCACCACCAGCGACGATGCCTCATTGAGCATCGAACTGTGGGGCAAGAGGGCAGAACAAAAGACTTGGCCTTAGGCCTCTCTCCATTTACCACTTGCAACACACACACACACACACATAGACACACATGCAAATCACTTTCAGGCCTAGACAACAAGAAGGCTGAAAGAAAATGAATACGAGTCTCTGGAGACTTAAAGGTTGAGACTTGCTTGGCCAAGACTCGTAAATTTGCAGCTTATTGGCAATAACTGCAAGTGGCTTGTTAACAATTTAACACGTCTTAATCGTTAAATTTGTGTAGAGAAGAGTGAGAGAAACACACAATCCGAGAACTAACTCAGAGGATGACACTTTTGTAGGTGTGAACGCAGCGAGAAGCAAAAAAAAAAAGAACACAAAAATTTTGCTTTTTGCAAATCTGCATTTTAAAGCTAAAACTTGGTGGAGACTGCGTGTTGCAGCTTACCCAAAAACCGGTTAGGCACATTTTTGTGCTTCGATCACTTTTAATAATGATATTTTTTCATGCGAGCGTTCGCTGGGCGGACAAACAAAAGACTTAAGTCATAAACTTTATGACATTTTGCAGCCAAGGTACGAAAAGTATCTGAATCTCGACAAGAATGTCATCAATGAAACAAATCGATTTGTTTACATGCCATATTCGTGTTGTCCCACTCCCCACTCTCCGCTCTCCCCTCTCCCTTCTCTCTCTTGGCAATATCGATTTGACTCTTGCTGCCTTGCCCCACACTCATTTATGTTACTTACCTTTCCGGCCTGCCTGCTTTTGCCCCTTTCTGTGTTGTTTTTTTCTTTTGTGTGCACAATTCTCAGAAGATTTTAATCTTGTGCTCTCTGCACTTTTTCCTGCAGTCTACAGAATGAGCTGGAGCTGGCTTGGTGTCACCCCCCACTTAGTCTTCTGTTTGCCAGTGGCTAGAAAGGCTTGGCCATATACCCTGTACTGGAGAGAACAGGGATTAGCTATGGAATCTGGAACTTTAAAGAGGATTTTTCTGATTTTTTTCTTCCTAGAAAATTTCTAAAAAAGAGATAACTGGGTTTAACTATAGAATCTAAGACTTTAAATACAATTTTCTTGATTTTTTTTTTCTTAGAATTAATTTTTTTAATAGAGATAACTGGGTTTAACTATAGATTCTCAAACTTTAAAGAGGATTTTGCTGATGTTTTTCTTCTTTGAATTAATTTCTATAATAGATATAACTGGGATTAACTATAGAATCTGTAACTATAAACAATTTAAACGATTTTCTTGATTTTTTTTCTTATAATTAATTTCTATAATAGAGATAACTGGGATTAACTAAAGAATCTGAAACTTTAAAGAGGATTTTTAGATTTTTTTTCTTAGATAGAGATAACTTGGATTAACTCTAGAGTCTTTGACTTTAAACAGCATTTTCTTGATTTTTTTTTTCTTAGAATTAATTTCTTTAATAGAGATAACTGGGTTTAACTATAGAATCTCAAACTTTAAAGACGATTTTGCTGATGTTTTTCTTCTTAGAATTAATTTCTATAATAGATATAACTGGGATTAACTATAGAATCTGTAACTATAAACAATTTAAACGATTTTCTTGATTTTTTTTTTTAGAATTAATTTCTTTAATAGAGATAACTGGGTTTAACTATAGAATCTCAAACTTTAAAGAGGATTTTGCTGATGTTTTTCTTCTTAGAATTAATTTCTATAATAGATATAACTGGGATTAACTATAGAATCTGTAACTATAAACAATTTAAACGATTTTCTTGATTTTTTTCTTAGAATTAATTTTTATAATAGAGATAACTGGGATTAACTATAGAATTTGAAACTTTCAAGAGTATTTTTTGATTTTTTTTCTTAGATAGAGATAACTGGCACTCTAGAGTTAGTCTTTGACTTTAAACAGCATTTTCTTGATTTTTTTCTTCTTAGAATTAATTTCAATAATACAGATAACTGGGATTAACTATAGAATCTGTAACTACTAAGACTTTAAACATAATTTTCTTGATTTTCTTGTCTTAGTATTAATTTCTTATTAAAATATATTTTTTATCTGATTTTTTAAAAATTTTTAAGCTCGTTTTACAGAGTATTTTATAATCGTTTTGATAAGTTGTTTGTTTTTTCATATTTTTGTTACCTTTTATGATGGCATTGAGTGTGCGGTTTATGACTTTTCGTGTCTGATAATTTTCAGATTTTAATGTGCGAAATTAAACATCACATTTTTCAACACGAACGTTTCCTACCTGTATCAAAAAGTTTACTACACAAGGAAACACACCGAATGCAAAGCTGTTTGGTTTTGTGAAGTATATATTGTTAAGGAATATATCTTCTTATATATGTAATTAGATTTATTGTAGTTCCTATGACCCTTCACTGCTGTCAGGTTTCTTCCAATGTCATAAAATCTATAACTTGCTCAAGCATTTTATTCCATGAACCTATTTGATATGCAAAAAGCTGATAAAACTCAGCTCCAGTTTCGCTTCTGATTGATCAAGCACAATAAATAACGATATCAAACTAACAACAAACACACATCAAGCCTTATCGAGTTAACAACGAACGAAACGAACCAAACTCAACATCTATGTTAATTCATAGCCCGAATGCGTTTGTGGCCGTAGATCAGACTTAGCCCGTTCTTATTGCAGTTTAAACAGGCACGAATACAGACATTACACTGCCGTTGAATAGTATACGCCAACCCAATTTCAAATGCATAAATTAGAGCAAGAAGCAATATGCCCGCCTAGAAACCAAATATGCATTTATCTGGCTGACTATCTGATATGCATTATTATTGTTATTATATTTGTGTGTGTGTGTGTGTGTGTTTTGGGGCATGTAACTTGTATATAAACGCTGCTAATAACACATCTAAACTGGCCAACAAATTACCGTTTCAACCATATTCAAAAGGCATTCGATTTCAGTTAAATGTCTTTTCAACAAATTTTCATGCAAATGAGCTTTAACTAAATGAATGAATGAGTTTTTTTTGTTGTTTCGGCCGCTTCAGACAGATGACCAGCATCCATAGACAATGCGACGGCGGCGGTCCCCTTCCCCCACCCCTTCTGTAGTGACACACGGGCGGGCTCATTTGTCGCAGCTGCCTAACTTTATACTACTCGCAACACAAAGTTTTCGGTGTCATAAAAAGTGTCAAAACTTCTGCTTGTTGTTGCTTGCTGCTGAATAGATGTTTTGTATACCCTGTAATCGCTGAGGGGTAACTATAACTTAACTTAAAACTTAGCTAAGGTATCTGCACGTCTTGTACTAGCCTTTTCTCTCTTCCCACTTGCCACAACATTTGTTGAGGGCCTTGCATTGTTTCGATATTGATTTCCAGCACACAAACTAAAATCAAACAAAAATCTTTGGAAAAAGGTGTGACGACCTCTTCGTAGCCAATATCGTTGAGCAATTTATGAATGAAAGCCGTGAAAGATGCGCCCCCCGTCCCTCTACGAAGACATAAAGTCTGGCTGAAACGTTTTGTTTAGGTTAAATCTCTTCGAGCATTGTGAGTCAGAATCTAAACGTTTTGTGTTTAGAATTTCCAGCCGAGTTTCTGTTGTTGTGAAAGTGTAATATTGTGACACTTTATATTGTGCGTCAAGGATTAGGGATTGGGGGGTATCGTAATGTTATCATTTGGCCAAAACGAGTTGTTGCTGCATTGCATTCCAATTAGTGTGGAGAGGGGCCAAAGCCGAATTTAATCTTGCATTTATTACATAATTTTCTACAAATTTTATGGGCGCTGCGTGTGCGGCTCAGGAGCTGATTTTACGAGCCAACTCAACAAAGAGAGAGAGGGTGAGAGAAAGGGGAAAGAGGGAAGTGAGGGTAAGAGGGTAAGAGGGAACTCGGGTAAGACTTTCTTTGGCTCTGGCAGGTTTTTCCAATTTCAGTATAGGATTAACAAGGATTTTGTTCTGCGACTGAATGTGAACGCTGCTGCTGCTTCCTTTGGCTCCTTGTGACGACATTTTTCAATTAAGAAAGGATCACAAGACGCTTAGTAAGGCAGTTTGCTCAGTTTGGCTTTCAGTTACAGCTACAGCTAGCTGCCAACTTCATTTAGTCTAGCTTTTAATTAATTAGTACTCCGTCTCTCAGTATCCTTTCAATTGCTTTCCCTACTCACTTTTTTGGCAGCTGCATTTGGCTGGAATGTGGCCAAAACGAATAAACTTATATTGATTGATTTTTCTAGCTAAGTTCAAGTTCCTTCTTTCTGCACTTCAATTAGCCGTGCAATGATCTTTATCATGCTGTTATTTGTACAATCTGGATAATTAACGAGATCCAAAGAGCGATTGGCACTTACGTACTAACTGTATAGCATAGCTAATAGACGCATTTAGCAGCAGTTAAAACATCTTGTACTGTACATTTAGCAGCAGTTTGTTTAAATGCTTAACTCTTATATAATTGTTGTTGGAAGCTTAATTATCGGCAATAATTTATATGGCAATAGCTCAAACAGCTCAACGGTAATAACATATACCCTTGGTATACCCAGTAAAAATTGAGAAAGAGAAGGTATATCGATAGGCAAGTAAAAACAAATCATATAGTATCGATAATCGATGACTGATGATATCGATAGCATAGTTTCATTAGTCTATATTAATTATCGATAACCGGTTAAAGATGTTATCGATATTATACTAGCAATTGGGTGTTTTTACTATCAATTACTGACCAAATCGATAATCGATAACTCACCAAATCGATATAATAGATTTTCGATAACCGATTAAAGATGTTTTCGATATTATACTAACAAGTGGTTGCTTTTACTATTGATTACTGGCCAAATCGATAACTCACCTAATCGAAATCATCGATTTTCGATAACCGGTTAAATATGTTATCGATATTCATCTAGCACTCCGTTGCTTTTACTATTGATTACTGGCCAAATCGATCATATCGATAATCGATAACTCACAAAATCGATGTAATCGATTTTCGATAACTTTCGACTTCGATAGTTTTGAGTAATCAGTAAACTTAGCATTTTTGTTACAGAGTATTTATCGATATAATCACTTTTTGATCGGTTTCGTGTTTTTGCTAGCTTTGAATTTTTTTTTTCATTTTAAAAAAAAAATATTTAATTAACTTGTTAACAGTTTTCCAATAGCAACATTATAAAAATAATTGTGCACGGCTTGTTGTTGTTATCGTTATTGTTGCTTTGTTGTAGCTGTTGTCGCTTTTGTTGTGCACTCCATAAACGATTTGCACGAGTCGATAAAGGGGCAACAACAACTAATTCAAATGGCTTTTTGTGTGCATTTGGTTGTTGGCTGTGCTTTGTGCTAATGCACATGAAATTAATTATAGTTGACGCTGCTTGTCTGTGCAATTATAATTATAAAATAAATACGCGTGCAAGTGCTAAGGTGAATGGCAAACATGCTTGGGATTGCGATTGGGATTGTCCGACTGATCAACTGACCACACGACGGCTACGTAATAATTAAGAAATTTACTAACAATTTATCACGTTAATTAAATGTGGCAACAAGTTTTGTTTTCTTATACTATATTGAAATATTGATCGATGGTAAATGATCAAAATCATTTCACACGATCCCATGTTGTTGTTGCTGTTGCTGTTGCTGTTGTTGTTGCTGTAATTGTTGCTGTGATTGTTGCTAATTTGCCAACTACTTTATGTTGAGTGTGTGGCGAAAGCTGTTTTTGTTTGTGCCACAAAGTGAGAGCAACTTCAACTTCAACTTCAGCTGCAAAGACATTGAACTCTGTTCGATTATTGAAATGGAAATGGAAATGGCAAATGCGCATGATAACTGTAATTAAGTAAATGT
Organism: Scaptomyza reducta; assembly: GCA_035044485.1. Classification (NCBI taxonomy): domain Eukaryota; kingdom Metazoa; phylum Arthropoda; class Insecta; order Diptera; family Drosophilidae; genus Scaptomyza; species Scaptomyza reducta. The sequence continues at coordinate 6,184 of JAWNNV010000624.1, forward strand.
GCAGATTATATATATGCGAATAAGACATAATGAACAATTAGCTACTGATGAATGATCGTCAGTTGAGGTAATCAATTGCTGTAAAGGGGTTCGGCAGTTTTGTGGATTGATTAAACTAACGATAAAGTAAGAAAAATATTTATTTCTTCATATCTTTGCTTACTTTTAGTTGATTTTTGCTGTATTCAACTAAGAAATATAAAGTTTAGTAGTTTAAGCACTTTTCAAGTTCAGTCAATATCTTTGCTTACTTTTAGTTCATATTTTGCTGTACTCAACTAAGAAATATAAAGTTTAGTATACAGAAAATTCATTTTAAGCACTTTTAAAGTTCATTCAATGTGTTTCATGATGATATGACAAAGTTTTTTCTATTATAATATCACTTGGATAAAAGTTTAACTTCATATCTTTGCTTACTTTTAGTTCATATTTTTTTGTATTCAACTAAGAAATATAAAGTTTAATATACAGAAAATTCATTTTAAGCACTTTTCAAGTTCATTGAATGTTTCATTATGATATGACAAAGTTTTTTCCTATTATAATATCACTTGGATAAAAGTTTAACTGCATATCTTTGCTTACTTCTCGTTCATATTTTGCTGTATTTAACTAATAAATATAAAGTTTAGTATACAGAAAATTCATTTTAAGCACTTTTCAAGTTCAGTCAATATCTTTGCTTACTTCTAGTTCATATTTTGTTGTATTCAACTAAGAAATATAAAGTTTAATATACAGAAAATTCATTTTAAGCACTTTTCAAGTTCATTGAATGTTTCATTAGAGAATGACAAAATTTTTTCTATTATAATATCACTTGGATAAAAGTTTAACTTCATATCTTTGCTTACTTTTAGTTCATATTTTGTTGTATTCAACTAAGAAATATAAAGTTTAATATACAGAAAATTCATTTTAAGCACTTTTCAAGTTCATTCAATGTTTCATTATGATATGACAAAGTTTTTTCTATTATAATATCACTTAGATAAAAGTTAGTTAGCTTGAAATTTCACTCAAGTTGTGCTTCATCTTACTCAATTGGCCAAACACTTTAGGTGCGCCCCCCATCATCATCATCATCATAATTATAAACATCAACATTATGGACACAAAATGCTTTTAGTCATCTGTTTTTCCATTGGTGTTTGCCCTACTCTAAACCAATAAGCGATAAGCAAATTAAGCGCATTTTCAACATACCTTCAATATGGCTTATTGAAAAGCTTATCGGGTCCATTTACATAAGAAGAAGAAGACAAGAACACGTGTTGTACGCTTTGTGTGTGTGGGGGAACAGCTGAAACTGAATTGTTTTTGCGATAAAACTAATGAAAATGCGTTTTCTAATTGCACATTAGGCAAAGTGAAATGATTTTCCATGTAAGTGGGGAATACAAGATAATACCAGCAACAAATCTCAAGTGCAGCTTCTGTTTATGGTAAAAGTAAACAGCACGTGTTGTATGTTTGTTGTATGTTTGTTATTGTATTGTGATGTATCGTGTTTGGGCTTTTTACGCGCCACTGCGTTGCCCATTAATTTTAATTTGTAAAAGCGAGGTAGCATGGAAAAAAAACAACAATTGCACACAATCATTTTCAATTTAATGTCATTATGTGCAATTTGTCAACAATATACTATATATGTACTCAAGCGTGTGTTGTTGTTACTGTGATTTTGTGCTATGCAAATGGACAAACCCGTCGCCGCCCCCTTCCTCCACACTTCTGTTAACATTTAAGCCAACTCCCCTCATTTAATGTTGTTTTGTATACCCTGAACCCATTGAAAATGGCTAAAAAGGGTATAATGGTTTTGTGCAAAAGGCAAAAGGAAGCATCTCCGACCCCATAAAGTATATATATTCTTGATCAGCATCAATAGTGGAGACGATATAGTCCGTCTGTCTGTCGTTCTCAGAGACTATAGGAGATAGACACTCGAGATTTGGTACATAAGCTCGTCTAATCCCTAGGCAGTATAAGTTTGTTTTAGATTTTCGATAACTCTTTCCGTTTCCGATATACACATGTGATCGATAACAGCAAAATCTTGAATTTAGGAAACTTGGAGATGCAGTTTGAAACATTAGACGAAATAATGACAATCTGTGAAAATTTTATTGAAATCGGTTGAGAAACAATGGAGATATGTAGCATTGAACTTAAGTCAAGTATGCAGAAACACACACATACTTGCAAGCACTGACTGTACTTGTTAAGTATAGTGTTCAGGGTATCGTCTAGTCGGCATTTCTCGCCTAGAGCCTTCTTACTGGTTTTTTGTTGTCATTTATTTATTTCTTCGTGACGAAAAGTGATTGAAAGTAAACAATAAAAGCGACACTCGACGCCACTTTCCACCTTTGTTGGTCGTGCCTCTTCCTGCTCTCTCCCTCGCCTTACGCCTTCTGTTTTTTCGGTGCGGGCCACCTTTCATTTGGCTAACAATTTTGTACTTTGCGTTTTGTCTGCTTTTTGCCTAAATTGGCCAATTGCGATTGGTAACAGCAGCAGCAGCAGCAGCAAACAATTTAATTCAATTAAATATATAAAGCTTGTTCTCCTTCCTTTCTTTTACGTTATTTTTTTGTGTTGCCCGTCGTTTGTTGTATTTAGCGACAGTTGTTGTTTCGTTGTTGTTGTTGTACAATTGTTTTATGTGAAATTTGTCACACTGTCATGTGCATTTTAAAGCGTCTGTCACGACTGTCACTACGGCGAACACAACGCTTTGGCTAATTTGCCAACTAAATTATTTATCGAAACAAATTTCCTACCATAAAATGGCGACATAATTAGCTGTTGTTTAAGTGCTTTTTTTTGTATTATATTGTTTATTAAAGTGATTTTCTTTCAATTTTCTTATTTCTTGGGAACCAGCAACAGCTGTTCTAACTTGTGGTAGGAACTATCTTAGGTTTCTAAAAGGGCTTTTCCATGTTCGTTCAATATTAGTTGAGTTAAAAACTGTTGTAGGAACTATCTAAGTATTTTTGAAAAGGGGTTTTTGATGTTCGTTTAATATTAGTTGGTTTAGGAAAATCGAAAAAAACTTAAGAAAACTGTTTCTTAATCTTTTCATTAACATAAGATTTAAAAAAAAATATATAAATGAATTCTTTTCATAAAATTTCACAAAGTTTTGGTCTTTAAGATTTTTTAAAATAATAAAAGCCAAGAGAAATATTTTTTACCATCTTTTAAAAAAAAGTTTTAATCTTTAAGATATCTTAACATTAAATAAAAGCTAAGACAAATATTTTTTAAAATTTTTAAAACAAAGTTTTGGTCTTTAAGATATTTTAAAATTAATTAAAAGCAAAGAAAAATATATTTATTTTTTAAGGTTTTTTTTAAAATTAATTAAAAGCAAAAATAAATAATTTTTGGTGTTTCAGATATTTTAAAATTAATTAAAAGCCAAAAAAATATTTTTATTTTTAAGATTTTTCGATAATTAATTAAAAGCAAAGAACAATATTTGTTATCATATTAAAAAAAAAAACAATTTTTAGTGTTTAAGATATTTTATTATTGATTAAAAGCAAAGAAAAATATTTTTTATCTCTAAAAAAAAGTTTTAATCTTTCAGATATTTTAAAAAATATTTTAAAATTATTCAACGCAAAGAGAAATATTTTATATCATGTTTAAAACTTTATTTTATATAATAATTGAACAAAATTGATTATTACCCATACTAAACTCATCTAATAACTTATTTGTTTAAGCAAAAACCAATAAAGAGTAGAAGCAACTGTCTATTCGTCTTTTGGGCTAAATATATGCTTAAGATCTTGATGTCTTTCCACCTTAAGCTATTAATCAATTATAAACTTAGATATTATTGAAAGGAAATGCCTTATTAAAAATCAATAAATTTCGAAATTTCTCACAAAAAAAAAGCAAACTAAAAATGTTTAGCTGTTAGGGACAGTTAATGAATGAGCATCATTTGGCATACTTCCGATAAAACCCAAAAACATATTCAAGCAACATGCTGATAATATTTTTCGATATTTAATTGACCCTTTAACCCAAGCGAAGTTCAAGCCCGCATGGCGCTTGGATACATATGCTGTTGGTTTATTCACCTAAGACTGGGTCAGAGAACCAACCCAAAAGACAAAGAAGACTCAGGCGTTGTCTGTGCCTAATTTGTGTAACAAGACAGCAAAAGAAACGAAACGGACAAAAATATTATCGACTTCCATATAAAATCACCTGTGGTGTCAATATTTCAACACTGCCAGCGGTGTTGATGCTCATCAGCTGAAACTTCTCTCTCTCTTTCACACACTCACTCTCTCTTTCACTCTCTCTCTCTCTCTTTTCACTGTCTGCTTATATTTTGATTTATTGATGAGTTTAATTAATCAAAGAAACTTATGAGTCAATATTTTTGTTGTTTAAACAAAGTTCGAATCGTCTGCCTAAAACGAATGCAAATTAATCATATGTCTCTGATCACGATCTCTTTGGCTGCTGTTGCCGTTTTTTCTTGCTGCTGCTGCTGCTGATGATGACGAACTAACTGACAGTTGTTTGACATACCCCAGTCAGTGGCACCCCGGGCACAAAAACAATTAACTCAATCGAAATGCGAAAAAACAACTGAGAAAAAAAGCAAAACCAAACAAATAAAATACAAGCAAGAGCTAAAGAGATTATAGAATACTAAATACTCTCACTTATAAACTATAGAATACTAAATACTCTCACATATAAACACAGAACAAAGAACAAATATAAAAAATAATATCAAATATATATAAAAATATATTTAACTGAATGATATAATCCAAGTTTTCAGCAACACTTTTAAGACCTTTCAACTTTCACAACAAAATCAAACTACCCCAATGAAATAAGGGCATACAAGAACTGAGAATGATGATGATGATGAGGATCTTGTGGCACAAGTGGGTGCAGCAACAGCAACAGCAGCATATGGCATTAAAAATGTTCAATGTGTAAATGGCAATTAAAAAGGTAAAATGTTGATGTAACAATTTCATTGAGTTGCTCGCGTGCAACAGCAACAGTTGCTGCTGTAGCTGCTGCTGTCAAAGCTGCAACTTGACATTTGTTACATTGTAAATGTTGACACTTTTACTCGGTTGCATGCCACACACAGAGCGAAAATGATCTTGTTACATTACATGAATGATCACCGCAAATTGGATTGGATGTGGAATGAGGAAATGTGTCTGCAACAGCGACACAGACTCAACCGCCATGATCATTGGCACCTCTATAGCTAAACTTTTCCCCGACTTGACTGATGAGGCCCGCTTTATTTATAGTCGGGGAGTCGAGTGGAGAATGGAGCATGAAGATCGTGAATGACTTACACGCTGAATGAGTGAATGATGAGCAAATTTATCGCAGCATTGTGTCAAACTTCGACTCGTTCGGTGTTTGTGTGTGGGCTTTCCTCTCCCCTCCCTACCTACCGCCCTACCGACCTACCTCCCACCCTTTTGTGTGTCTTATTGGGCTTGTTTAGCTGTCGCTTTGACACCGCATGTTCTTCTGACAGTCGTTTAATTATTTGGCTTTGATTGTTAGTTTTGGCCCAAAGTATATATATATATATATCTCCATTCATGTTTCTTATGCGCCTATTTTGGTTGCATGTATCTTGTTCGGTTCTTCTTGGTGTGTGTGTGTGTGTGTGTAACACATCATTGACACGATCCCAGCTGCTGTAAGTGGTCGCAGTTCTGACATTTTACACACTCTTGATTTCTTGGAATTTCTGAGGGAAGCTTTTTTTGGAGTCCGATTTTCCCATTTAGGCAAAAATTGACTCAAAAGTTGATTCGATTTTGTAAGTTTTATAGTATAATAATTATAGTATATTATCTCATAGTATAGTAACGTGTGGTATTAACTTATTCTTATAGTAGAATATCTTATTCTTATAGTATAAGATCTGATAGTATAGTAAATTACAGTATTAACTTATTGTTTTTATAGTATAATAACTTATTCTTATAGTATAATATCTCATAGTATAGCAACATATAATATTAACTTATTGTATTTCATGTAGTATAACAACTTATTCTTATAGTAGAATATCTGATAGTATAGTAACGTATAGTATTTATTTATGGAAAAATTGATTTGTTTTTGTAAGTTTATAGGAACTTAAAGTAGTATAGTAAGTCATAGTATAGTAACTTCTAGTATTAACTTGTTGTTTGTTGTCTGAAGATTGTGAATGGAACTAGAACTTTGAAGATTTCTGTAGAACTCTCAGAATAACTTATCTGATTAACTTATTGTTCTTATAGTATAATATATTATTCTTATAGTAGAATATCTGATAGTATAGTAACTTATAGTATTTATTTAGGGAAAAATTACTTTCAAAGTTGATTCGACTTTGTAAGTTTTATAGTAGAATATCTTATCCTTATAGTATAATATCTGATAGTATAGCAACTTATGATATTAACTTATTGTTCTTACAGTATAATAACTTATTCTTATAGTTGAAAATCTTATAGTGTAGTAACTTATGGTATTAACTTATTCTTATAGTAGAATATCTTATTCTTATAGTATAATCTTATCCTTATAGTATAATATATCATAGTATAGTAACTTGTGGTATTAACTTATTCTTATAGTAGAATATCTTATTCTTATAGTATAATATCTGATAGTATAGCAACTTATAATATTAACTTGTTGTTAATTTAGTATAACAACTTATTCTTATAGTATAATATCTGATAGTATAGTATAGTATTATAGTATATATATTATTATTATTATAGTATAACTTATTGTTCTTGTAGTATAACAACTTATTCTTATAGTCTAATATCTCATAGTATAGTAACTTATAGTAGTATAGTAAGTCATATTATAGTAACTTATAACTTGTTGCTTGTTGTCTGAAGACTGTGAATGGAACTAGAACTTTGAAGATTTCTGTAGAACTCTCAGTAGAACTTATCTGATTTTGTGTTAAGCTTTCGTATTGGTTCTCAAATAAAATGGCAATGACTTTTTGACCTTTTCAAAATTTTTTTTATTAGTTAGTTTCATTAGTTTCTCACGCTTTATATATTAATATATATTCTTTACGTACACAATTTCACAATTGGCTGTTGGGGGTCGCCTTCTCGTCTCGTCTTCAGTCTGTGAGCTACTCCTTTTTTTTCTGGCCACATCAGCAACAACAACAAAAAGCTTGAGCCGAAAGCAACGCCCACAAAAATGCGCTTCCTTTTCGAGCTCAGTGGAAAAGAAGCTGCTCCCTTCGGGCACCGACAAGCTACCTCTCTCTGCCCAATGATTGATGTGAATCTTGCGCACAAATTAACACCGGAATTACTCGTTCTCGTACTCGTACTCGTTCGTACATTTGGGTTGGGTAGAGTTATTATATTTTGGAGGTATGGCCTTCTTTGGGTCAAAGCTCCACCTTTGAATGATGCGCTCGCATTTGAAATGTTGCCGACATTCAATTAGGCACAAAAAATCAAAAAACAAATGCCGCCTAATGCAGCAGCAGCAAGTTGAAAGTTAATGAGACGACGATTGCGACTTGCCACAGGCCAAAAAAACTTCTTCTTCCTGCTTGTCGCTGCGTTGAGTCATGCGAGGAACACGTTAATTATGAATATGCAACTAAATCATTACATTTTAAGCCAGTGTCAAAAGCACAGCTGGAGAGTTGAAGCTTGCTAAATCTGGAGTCTGGAGTGCATATTTGCTTCGTGCTTGATTAATCGCCAAAAGGTGCGAGAAGCGAAATGTGAAAAGGGTTGCAGCACGTTGCAAGCAGTTGTCGCATGCGATGTTCCAGAGTGCACTGCAAGAAAAAAGTAGTTATTTATGCGAAGAAAACTTTAAAGAGTTGATTTTTATACCCTGAACTCATTGAAAATGGGTAAAAAGGGTATAATTGTTTGGTGCAAAAGTATGTAACAGGCAGAAGAAAGCATCTCTAAAGTATATATATTCTTGATCAGCATCAACAGCCGAGTCGATCTCAGAGACTATAAGAGCTAGCGACTTCAGATTTGGAACATAAGCTCGCCTTATACCTAGGTTGTACAAGTTTGTTTAAAATTTTCGATAACTCTTCCCGTTTTCGATATACACATGTAATCGATAACAACAAAATCTTGAATTTGGAAAACTTTTTGATGAAAAACTTTAGATTAGACTAAATATTGATAATCTGTGAAATTTTTATTGAAATCGGTTGAGAAACACCGGAGATATGGAACATTGAAGTTAAGTAAGTATGCACTAGACTCGTACACACACACATACTTGCAAGCAGTGACTGTACGCGTAAAGTATAGGGTTCAGGGTATCGTCTAGTCGGCATTTCTCGACTAGAGCCTTCTTACTTGTTAGATATATATTTTAACTTTTGTTCTCAGTGTTCAAGCGATTCCCAGTTAATTACCTAGTTTGTACTATAGCAGATCAGTAGAAAGGAAGAGAGGGAGTGAGGGAGAGACAGGGCAACGCGTGCTTAAGGCGTCAATACCAGCGTCAACAGGCTAGCACCTGAGCCCCAGGATCTCAAACAAAAGTCGAAACAAAACAAACAAACACGAACTGAATTATTGCTGAAATATTTACTGATTTATTGGCTTGCAAAAAATATATTTTGCTGGCCTTGTTGCACTTGGCACGCAATATGCGTGTTAGCTGCAAGTTTGTGTGTGTGTGCCTTGTTGCAATTAGTTTTTGCATCACCAGCCAGCGAGTAGAAGTGCCGCATATCAGATTACCCAACGCCTCAACCTTGAACCGCCACAAGAAGTAGAGTTAGCAAAGGAGTGGCAACGAAGAGGGGGGGAGACTGCCATCTCATACTCAGCATTAAGTGAAGCTGGCAGCTTCCAGTTTTTTTGCTTGCTGCCAGCTGAAGCAAACTTCCGTGTAATTAAGTGGCATACACAATGGTCCACTCAACCAGCCAACACCACCCATTGTGTGGCAAGTTAGTCAGCCTCAGCTTCAGTTCCTTTGCCAAACGATTTGTGAAGGCCCAGACAAGCGTATGCACATGATTTCAACACAGAGACAAAGTCTCTTCTCTCTCTGTCTTTCTCGGCGCCAGTTGGCAGCAAAGATATCGCAAATATGATAAATTGGGCGCTAACTTTATTTATGCGCCGAGCGCCGACAAAAACCAGTAAATCCAACTCAAGTCCAACTACTCTAAGCCTTCTTTCTAGTTGTGTTTGTTCGCTGGCCTCGTTTTGGTAATTTGAAGCCATTTTTGGTCAAACCAAATAAAGTTGTCAGCTGGCTCCTTCACACAAAATGCAAATGATGCCACAACACAAAATATTGCAGACTCGTTCGACAACGTTAAGCTTGCAACTTGCAACTTTAGTATCTCGTTCTCTCTCTGTGTGTGGCGTCTTCTTTTCGTGTCTCTGCAAATTAGAGTATCGTGTGCAACGCGTTTAGTTTAGTTGCTGAAAAGTTTCTTGAATTTCAATGCCATTTAATCAACATATTGTGCAAAATACCCCGTAGCTGCAGGCAACACCTAAGCGGGTATATAGTGTGTTAAGTGCTTAAGAAATTTGTTATGATATAAGCCGATTTTCACCTCAAGACTTGACTCAAAGATATTCTCTAACCTTACTTTTCATTAAGTTCTTTGTACGACAAACCCAACTACAGGGTAGCTTTTACTTTATCAAAACTTCTCCGGAAATTTGTTATGATATAAGATGATTTTCACCTCAAGACTTGACTCAAAGATATTTTCTAACCTTACTTTTCATTAAGTTCTTTCTACGACAAACCCAACTACAGGGTAGCTTCGAACTTATCAAAACTTCTCCGGAAATTTGTTATGATATAAGCCGATTTTCACCTCAAGACTTGACTCAATGATATTCTCTAACCTTACTTTTCATTAAGTTCTTTCTACGACAAACCCAACTACAGGGTAGCTTCGAACTTATCAAAACTTCTCCGGAAATTTGTTATGATATAAGATGATTTTCACCTCAAGACTTGACTCAAAGATATTCTCTAACCTTACTTTTCATTAAGTTCTTTCTACGACAAACCCAACTACAGGGTAGCTTCGAACTTATCAAAGCTTCTCCGGAAATTTGTTATGATATAAGATGATTTTTACCTCAAGGCTTGACTCAAAGATATTCTCTAATCTTACTTTTCATTAAGTTCTTTCTACGCCAAACCCAACCACAGGGTAGCTTCGAACTTATCAAAACTTCTCCTCACATAAACTTGCTTCAAGTTGTTTCTTGCCACAAGAAACAGAAGCTGCGGAAGTCTTTAAAGCTAATGGAATGGCTTACGGGAAGCAAAGCACAGCAACGAGTTAGATCCAGTTCTTTTGCGCTCGCTTAGTCAATCAAAACTAGTTCTCCAAATCGATTGTTGTTCAAGCTAAAGTTAAGATAGTGTATAGTATAATAACTTTATCATGGTAATTTGCTAGATGCTATATAGAAATGTGGGTCAATAAATAATTGGCGATAATTTCGGGTCGTTTTCTTTCAAGCACTTTTGACCGGTTCGAAAATATAATCAACAATATAATCACAGAGTACACAGAGACCCATAAATCACCGCGTGTAAATTAAAGAATTTTGCATATAATTGATTTAAATGATAAATGGTTTATTTTTTGAGTTAATTCAATGCATTAATTAACAATCAAGTTATGAATGTGCCCAATGAATAATGTGTTATTATAGTATGATTGGATGCAAAGTATTGTTTCTTTAATTCAAATGTTTTCACAACTCATCAATTAATCGTATCTGACGAATGGAATATTATTTATTCAACAAATTCATTAGAGATAATATCCTATAATAAAACAAGTAAGAAGACGCTAGTCGAGAAATGCATACTAGACGATACACTGAATACTAAACTTAGTCTTAGAGCCTCATATACAATATTATACCGAGTTGCAAGTACTTCAATATTCCATATCTCCAGTGTTTCTGGACCGATTTGAATAAAAATTTCGCAAATTATCATTATTTCATCTAATGTTTCAAACTGCATCTCAAAGTTTTCCAAATTCAAGATTTTGTTGTTATCGATCACATGTGTATATCGGAAACGGGGAAAGTTATCGAAAATTTGAAACAAACTTGTACAGCCTAGGGATTATGCGAGCTTATGTGCCAAATCTGAAGTCGCTAGCTCTTATAGTCTCTGAGATCGACTCGGCTGTTGATGCTGATCAAGAATATATATACTTTATGTATACCATTATACTCTTTTTTATGCATTCTCAAGGGGTTCAGGGTATAATTATGGAAATTCATAAGTTTTGGCATAAACAAAAGTTCTCTATCTATATTGTCAGTTACAGAAAGATCTTTCTGCATGGTATATACCTATAACCCTCTATTAATAAAGCTATAGCCATATATCAAGCTGACAGAAATGCTATTAATGTCAAAAAACCAATACACCCGAATCAACTGACCAACTGACAATGCCAAATACGAATACAGACAAATATATATATGTATATATATATGTCCATCTAGTATCGATTGCTATAAAAGTGATCATTAACGCTGTTAATTTGCTCAGCTCAGCTTTGAGGAGCGTCGACAGTTGGCTAAGGGCGGAGAAAAAAGGGTGCAAGAGTCATAAAAATTAAAAGCAAATTACGAACCAAACAACAACAACAAAGACTAATAATCGTTGTTACAACGGTTAACTACACAGCGCCAGTTAACTCGACAATATTAGCGCAATGTTCGATGGGTTCAAACCGATTGACGACTGACGACTGACGAACTGACGAATTGAGAGAAGCTGACCAAGCGCGACCTTTTGTCACTCTATAGATTGGACGCACCTTGTATAGAAACACAAACACATATACATATACTGGATGGAATGGACTGGAGACGCGCACTTCCGTTTAGCATTGAAGCGCAACCGTTTCAATAACTTTTCCCAACTGACGTACCACTATATATACTACCATAGCATAAAAGAGTTGAGCTGAACTCTATGGGCCAAGAACAATTTGAGTGCCTAATGACGCAGAGTAATGAAGTCGCCAGCATGCTTTCCCCCACTCCCCCTGAAGCTCACCTTAGCACCAGGCGAGGAATACCTAGAGATGGTAGTTGTATTGATTTATGGGACACGAAAAAATGGGCATGGAAAATATTTAACATCTACTGCAAAAAAGAAGAAGATTTGATATGAAATCCCTATACCATATGACGTCACAACTATATCATTAGCTGATTAGATTAATCTTTAACCTTAAAATGTATTCACATAGACCTGAATCTAACCCTAGCTTTTGCCTACGCTTCATATTCCATCTTTTTGCTTAAAAATAAGTTCGCTATGTCTTACAGTTTGAGCTGTACGTTGATAGCAGTCAGTCAGTCAATGAGAACAAAGTGTTTAATCTATATATAAACCTTACAAATTGGCAATATACAATCCAAATGTATTTTAGGTCATCTAGACCTGTCACGACTCTAACTTTTACCCATCTCTAATCGAACCCAATGGACCCAACCCCTTTTTTTTCGCGCTTGATGTGTCGTTGATTTTTGTTGCTGTTGCTATTGTTGTTTGGTGCTAAAAATCGTCCCAGCTGTGCAACGCGTCCGCTTCTCGAATTGAATGACTTAATGTGCAACATTGTGTCATCAATATCCGTTTCCGAACATTCTCCAGTTCACAGTTCTGACCAACTGGCCGTGACAAAAGTGTGAATTACGCTTCAGCTTCAACGCCCACTTGTACACCAGCAAGAAGAAGATCCCAACCATCCTAACCCCTTCTCTTACCTACCCCAACCAACTATCCTAACCCCTTCTTTTCCCTACCCCACCCAACTATCCTAACCCCTTCTTTTCCCTACCACCCACTGTCAACGCAGTCAGTTCCAAGGCTCTCTTGCTTCTTGCCTCCTCTGCCTAATCCTTCACTTTTCGTATCGATATGTAGCTTGTGTCTTGACTGACAGCTGACAGTCAGTCAGTGTCAAGTCATCAATATGTACTTAGTACCAATGCCTCTTTAGCCCTTGCCACTTTTCCTCTTTGGTCTGGCCTAATCCCTATGTAAATCTGTCAAATTAGATGCGATTAGTTCAAAGTGTCAAGTAGTTCTTAGCTCTTGCCTTCCAAAGGTGCCGCCACTAAGACTTTTTGGGCGACTTTGTGCATTTTGATGTTCGAACTCGACTTGTTGATGGCTTGCTTTCGATTTGAAGGTACTTTAGTGTGGGCTACAACTGTTAGAGTATGTTTAATGGTAGGGTTGGAAGGGATATAAGGGGGAAGAAGTTGTTTTCTTTCTTTGAGGTGTTTTCTATCGTAGGTTTCCTTTCCCCATAACTGAATTTACTCACACTATAGATATAGAAATAGAAGATAATGGTAGGGTTGGAAGGGTTATAAGTGTGAAGAAGTTGTTTTCTTTCTTTAAGGTGCTTTCTATCGTAGGTTTCCTTTCCCCATATCTGAATTTACTCACACTATAGATATAGAAATAGAAGATAATGGTAGGGCTGGATGGGTTATAAGTGGGAAGAAGTTCTTTTCTTTCTTTAAGGTGTTTTCTATCGTAGGTTTCCTTTCCCCAAATCTGAATTCACTCACATTACAGATATAGAAACCCCTTCTTCAAAGTTCAAAGAAGTTATTTTCTTTCTTTAAGGGGTCTTCTATCGTAGGTTTCCTTTCCCCATAACTGATTATACTCACACTATAGATATAGAAACCCATTCTTCAAAGTTTTTCCTTCGCTTTCTCACGGCTCTAAATCTCTCACTTTAATATCCTGCGATTTTTTAGCTTAGTTTCAAAGTGTGCGGCAATTTGCACAGCTAATAAAATGAAAATTTAATTTAAATTAATTTACAAATTCCCACGTAAGCCTAAAAAGAAGCTAAAAGTGTCGCACTGACAAATTGCGAGCACGACGAATCGAATTAAAAACTGAATTCCCAAAAAAAACGAAACGTAAATGAGAAAATCAAGCGAACTTTTCAATTTAGCAACTGTCTGGATGTTGGGAAGGGAAGGGACATTATCAACGGCGTATGCTTAGCAATTGGCAATGCCAGACATCGCGGCTAATCATTATCATTATTACGTATCATCATCATCATCATCATCGTCGTGGTCGTGGTCGCTTTGTCGGTTATCGATATCATACTATAATGACACAATCCGACGATGCGCAACTGTGACAAAATTAATTTTCAACTTGACTGCATACGCTTTGGCCTAGCAGAGGGTGCCAGAAGGTAGGCACACACCCACCCCCTCACCCACTCACCCCTCTACCCTGTCTGTCTGTGTGTGTGTGTGTGTGTTGATGATAATGAGACCATAGATAACACAATTTTATGCTAGCAACATTTGCCCAAAATAGTTGCGCGAATGTTTGCTGCATGCAACGCCCAAATATCTCCTGTTCCGCACTCGTTTCCGCATCCGTTAACGTATCCCCGGGTGCAAAGCACTCACAAGTCAACAGCGAACGTATACGAATGAGTGTTGCACCCCTTTTTGGTTTTTGTTATTGTTGGGTTGTTTTGTTGGCCGTTGGCTATCGGGAAAAATCAGTGAGACACACACACACGCACACACTGACAAATTGTTCCGCTAAATAAATCACGATTCATGATTATCGCCATGAAATCGAAATTTTACGCCTTTATTCTCTTCCACAAGTTATCTAATACGCTTTAAATGTCTGACTCTCCCACACTTGGCTTCCCAAACAAGTAGCTGAATTATTGATTTAGGTGGGATTAGCTTAACTAGAGGCGAATTGAGACAGTTTCTTAAGGGAGTTTGTTAAAGTTAATTGAGCTATTGAGTTAAAAAGGAAAGATTGTTGATATGGTAGGTTAGTTCATTAACTTTTCTGATACTTTTCTCATGCCCAAAACAAAATTGACCTACAGATTGCTCCCAGTTGCATTTCTTAGCTCTCAAACTAACCTCTATGCAAAAGGTTCAACAAAGTCAGCTAATTTTTGGTCTGTGAAAGAAAGAAACTGCAATTAACTTGGCCTTCAAGGTTAGCCTAGGACAAGGAGATACAACAAAACCCAAAATCCAAAATCCAAATCCAAATCCAAATCAAAATCAAATCAAGCTCTGACAAATCCTGAGAAAGTCGCAAAGTTGCAAAACTGAATAACGAATCATAACACAATGCACAATCAAAGCAACCCTGACTGCCGCAAAAAAACAACAACTGGATTCCCTCTTGCCCTCTTCCCCTCCTTTCTGTCATATTTGCTCATTTAACGGGCTGACACATCAATGTCAAATCATATTCGAGGCGAACCACAGAAATGGAGAGGGGGAAAAACAAAATGTGTCATTGTCATCAAATTGCAGTGAGAAGAAAGCGAAAAGAAAACAAAAGCAAACGCTAAAAACATGACAGCTAATCTAACGGCAATTATGAATGCCATAACGCAAACCAGACACCCTGTATATATGTGTAGAGAGAAAACCTCAATTCGTCTAATTGAAGTTAAGCATAACGAATGAGAGCGCGAATGGTCCATGCTACCAGTATAATACATATATACAAGACTCAATCTGAACTTCAAAAAGCAACCCCCAACCCTCCCTACAACCAGCATCAAACGTCATCTCCATAGTTTTTTTCTGTGGTCTAACAAACAAACTGTCAAAACTGACATGACAAGCGACGTATCAAAACGAATTCACGAAAACGAAAACGAAAACGAGTCGGGCGCGAAACAGTTGCTCTAATCAGCGCTTTGTAGGTGCGTGAGGCAGGGGTTGGGGAGGTTGTGAGCTGTGTCTGGAGAGGGGGTGTGCTGGGTACTGCCCATTTATGGAGTGATTTTCAGCATTTGACACTTGACATGCATATGAAAATTCTGACACGTCAACGCGCGGCGCTTTTTACACGCCAACACAAAACTATACAACACTTAGATTAGAAAGAGAGTAACCAAGGAGTGTGAGAGAGAGAGAGAGAGAGTGAGGGAGGGAGTGGGATGGAGCATAGTTGACCTGCGCTACGTTTGTAATATGAAACGTTACAAATTTATTTTCTTCTTCTTCGGATGGTTTCGGTTTTTGTCTTTTAACGCACAGTGCAGAGCACAGTGAAGCAAAAGATAGAGTTTTGGTATTGAAATTAAAAAGTAGTCGGATTAGGGTTTGAAATTTCAGTCCGGAACTATGAAAACCCGTCAAAAATATAGTTGAGAATAAAACAAAAACCCTAAAAATATTATTTTCCAGTCAATCCTATTTTTTATATGTATAGTTTTTCCATGTTTAAGTAAATGATCTTTAAAAATATGAATTTCCAATCAACTAGATTTTTTATTGGTATAGTTTATCAATCTTTAAGTAAATGATCTTTAGTTAATGGTTTAAAATATTATTTTTGTTTATTATATTTCATTTTTTCGAACACATAACAATCTCCCTAACATTCAGAACTTTTAAAACCCGTCAAAAATATATAGTTGAGAACAAAACAAAGGCTAAAAAGTATTATTTTGTCAATCAAATTTAATCACTCGATTTTTTATTGGTATAGTTTATCAATGTTTAAGTAAATGTTCTTTGAATAAATGTCTAAAAATAATATTTTTATTCATTATTTTTTTGTTTTTTCGATAAAAAATCTTCCACAACAATCTCCACTTTTATAAAACTTGCCACACTGTACGCACTGTTGTAAATTAGCCTCAGGCACTTCGATTGGAAATAGCCTATGATTGAGGAGGGGAGAAGGGGGCGTGGTTGGACTTCATCTCACTTCAGCCACAAGACATCAAATCAAAATTTGTGATTGACGCGTTTGACAAAAGTGGCGATTAAATGTGTTCGCTTTGCTTTTGCTTTTGCTTCGTCGTCGTCGGTTTTCTTCTCTGATGTTCGTCATTAGCCTATGACAGTATTATGCTTTTCTCTATATAGTATACAATATCTATTGTTGTTGTTGTTGTTCCAGGTAATTTACGTATTTCCATATCGAGTGATTGTGACAGGGAAGTGGTAAAGTAAGTAGTATATCAAAACTGACAATTGTATTGGCGTCGGCATTTTGTGCTTTGTGCAGCTTTTCTGGCCACTTTGCATATCAAAAGAAATGTCGAACGAAACGTGTCAAAGTGCTGCCACAAATTGATGACCATTGTCAGCTGTGGGTGGTCCACAAACCCCCCATAGACATATCGAATCTATATTCATTTGAAGGTGAATAAAGTAGAGAAATATTGTTGATTTTATGGAGGTTTAACTAGAGATTTCACTTAATATAATATTTTATTTTATAGTTAATATAATATTTGATTTTGTAGAGGTATAATTAGTGATTGTAACTTAATACAATATTTTTATAGAGGTTTAACTAGTGATTTCACTTAATATAATATTTGATTTCAAAGTGCTTTCACTTAATATATTATTAGATTTTATAGAGGTTTCACTTAATATAATATTTTATTTGATTTTAACTAGTGATTTCACTTATATAATATTTGATTTTATATAGGTTTAACTAGTGATTTCACTTAATATATATAATATTTGATTTTGTAGAGGTATCACTAGTGATTTCACTTAATATATTATTAGATTTTATTGAGGTTTCACTTAATATAATATTTGATTTCATAGTGATTTCACTTAATATAATATTTGATTTTATAGTGATTCCACTTAATATAATATTTGATTCCATATAGGTTTAACTAGTGATTTTACCTAATAAAATATTTTTATAGAGGTATAACTAGTGATTTCACTTAATATATAATATTTGATTTTGTAGAGGTTTAACTAGTGATTTCACTTAATATAATATTTATTTTTATAGAGATTTAACTAGTGATTAGTATTATTAGATTTTATAGAGGTTTCACTTAATATAATATTTGATTCTATATAGATTTAACTAGAGATTTCACTTAATAAAATATTTTTATAGAGGTTTAACTAGTGATTTCACTTAATATATTTTATTTTATTATTTTATTTTATAGTTAATATAATATTTGATTTTGAGATGTATAATTAGTGATTTCACTTAATACAATATTTTTATATAGGTTTAACTAGTGATTTCACTTATATAATATTTGATTTAATATAGTTTTAACTAGTGATTTCACTTAATATAATATTTTTATAGATATATATATATATATATAATATTTGATTTTGTAGAGGTTTAACTAGAGATTTTACTTAATATAATATTTTTATAGAGGTTTAACTAGTGATTATTAATATTCAAATTGCTAAACTAAACAGCTAACAACTATTCACTTTGGACCACCCTAAAACCCATCATATACATTTCTAATCCAAGCTTAACTACTCTTAGTTCTTTCAAATACACGCAATGAGCAGTCTATCTATATATGAACTCAAACCCAGCTAATCTTGCGAGTATTATCCTGGTTGTCGCTGCAAATGCCCATTCAATTTGTTTCACGCACACACTCACACACTCGGGCTATCTTTGCGGAGAATATCAAGTTTTTTAGGACTTGAAACTGACTTGCTGTCGGGTTGTCCGATTGTCTGGAAGAGACGTCGACTGTCTTGGGTGCTACGCATTCCAGAAGCTGAACAAAATCTCTACACCCAATGTTGGCGTTTATCGGCTGACTGCGCACAAACTGTTCGCCCTGTGAATGAGAGAGTGAGGGAGCAAGAGCGAGAGGGAGAGGTAGATAGGCAGACAGAAATCCATTCATCAGTGGCAAATTTGTTGGTGGTATGAATCCATCATGTTGCCGAGTGAAAGATCGTTTGTCGCTGATCATCAGCTTAAAAATCGCGCAAATGACGAGCGTAAGACATGAGATCTACAAAAACATATATACATATATATATGAGGTGGATCACAAGCTTAAGCTGACAACAACAACAAGAACCACACTTTTTCAACTGGTTTCTTTAGTTTTTTTCCAACTTTTATTCAGATCTCATGAGGGGCGTACGGTTAGCCTAATGAGCAACGGTCCTCAGACTTTTGATGCGCTACTCTAGAGCACATGGGGCATATATGTGCAACATTTTGTGTGCATGTAAGAAGAAGAAGTGCCACAAATCATATGCATAAAACTCAATCACTTCGATTCGTTTTTTTTTTTGCTAACTTTAGTTGATTTTTTGTTTAAGTAGCTCATTTCACATTCACTACGAATCGAATCCATCTCAATACACACACATACACACACACACACAGATGAACTGAGTGTCCAGTTTGGTTTTCTCTCCTTGGCTGGTGCTACCATATTGGAATTCCCCCCAACTGGGCCGACGCACAAATGATGTTGATTTTTATCAAAACTTATTGAGAAAACGTAATTTTTTAAGCAAAAAGCAAGCTTGTGGGACTGTGGATTGGAGTCGAGTTGGAGTTGGAGTTGGAGTCTGCTACCTGCTAAGCACCACCACCACCCCGCTCCCTCTCCGCTCTTTGGCTCGAGGCGTTTGTCAGTTAGTGGAGTATTTGAAAAATCAGCACAGCAAGCGATGCTATAAATAAATACAGCAGCCGCCATACAAAGTGAGTCTATATACGAAAAGGGTAGGGGAGGGGAGGGCAGGGAGAGGTTGGTTGGGGGGTGAACTGGTGTGTGTGTGTGTGTGTCGCTGCCCGGTGGGTTGTCCATCAATTTAGCAACTGGCTGTGCGAATATTCAGCAAGTTGCGCGTTGCAACAACGCTGAACGTTGCCTCCTGTTGCAAGGTCTGCTGTGTGGTCTACATGCTGCCACTGCCGCTGCTGCTATTGCTGCTGGTGTGGCAAGTAACTGCGCGTATAAATTTCCATTAACGATGCCATATATTCGTATTGATTTAAATGGACAACAATATGTATGGCATTTCCCCTTCCGTTTTGTCTGGTAAACCGCAATACTACGAGCGCCATAATTCAGCGAAGAAGATATATATATGCGAGAGAGTGGCTTTAACCTCTAACGAACTTCTAATAGTTAACAGCAGATTAATCTTCTATCGTTCTAAAAATAAAACCCAAAAAAACGAGAGGAGAGAACGATTTAAAATCGATTAACCCGATTTTGTGTGCGGGATGCATGCAACAGGTTGCGAAAGACGCAGAGAGTGAGTGAGGGGGGGAGGGAGCAAAAAGATTGCGGCTTATAACAAAGGCTAGCAAAACGCGGCTGAGGGCGTTGTGAATTCCGGCTCGATGCCGACAGAACATTCAGTCCAACAAACGCCTACCGCAAAGCATTTCGTTTTTTTTTTTTTCTTCTTTTTTCGGTTTTGGTTTCTTTTGCGCTCACGAAAAAGAGGTGAGAAAATTGTTGATTAGCTTCCATGGCGGGCAGCCCCCAAAAAAAACTGAGCAGCAGCAATACGCTTTCCCCCCTCTGCACCCCCTCTCGCGATCTTGCTCTCGCCGTCTAGCGATCTTGATGAAGATCAACATGCCATTGATGGGCGTGCCTGCATATGACTTTGATATTTGTCGGCATATCGCTTTGGTTTTTTTTTGCGGCTCACACACACACTCGCCTCCTGGTTGCTTCCTTGGCAATGCTGAAAATAATATAACTATTAAATGTTATGAAAGAATACGTCAATGGAAAACTTAGTTCCAAGACAGTTTTTGAATGCTCTATAAAATCTCTGAAGCTAAAAGCTGACTTTTCCAGTAATAAAATAATATGATGAAGATAATGGAACTGCTTTGAGAATTAAGAAAAAATGTTTTAAATATTGTTTCCCTTTTTTACGATAAATATTTCTATAACATTAATAAATATATACAGAGGAAAAAAATATTAACAATAAAATAAAAATAATTTAAAATGTGTTACTTATTAAAAAGACAGTTTTTGAATGCTCTATAAAATCTCTGAAGCTAAAAGCTGACTTTTGTAGTAATAAAATAATATGATTAAGATAATGGAACAGCTTTGAGAATTAAGAAAAAATATTTTAAATATTATTTGGTTTTTTTACGATAAATATTTCTACAACATTAATGAATACAGAGTAAAAAATATTCAAAACAAAAAAAAATAATTTGAAAAACTGACTTTTGAAGTAATAAAATTTATTATTTCTTTTAAGAATTAAAAAAAAATTGTTTAAATATTTTGTCATTTATTTTTAATGGAAATTTTTTTTCTAAAATAATAAAGAATATGTAAAGAGATGGTAAAAAATATAATATTATATTATTTAATATTTTTTTATTTAGTAAAAAGGAAAATAAAAAAATATTAAATAATATAATATTATATTTTTTACCATCTCTTTACATATTCTTTATTATTTTAGAAAAAAAATTTCCATTAAAAATAAATGACAAAATATTTAAACAATTTTTTTTTATTTTTTACTAAATAAAAAAATATTAAAAAAATAAAAATAATTTAAAATGTGTTGCATAGTAACATATAAAATAAAATAAAATAATATAAAATCTCTGAAGATAAAAGCTGATTTTTGTAGTAATAAAATAATATTAATTATTATTATTATTCATTATTATTTAAATATTTTTGTCATTTATTTTTAATGGAAAAATGTTTCTAAAATAATAATGAACATGTACAGAGATGGTAAATATATAAAAAAAAATATTTATTTAAAAAAAAAAAAATTATATATATATTAAACAAATGTTTTCAATGTATTACTCATACAATAGATATTTTTTTATTCTATTTCATTTATACAGAGATGGTAAAAAATATTTAAAAAAAATTTTTAATAAAAAAGATAATACAAAAATATTTTTTTAAATATAATATAATATAAAAAAAATAATAAAAAAAATGTTTTCAATGAATTATAATTAAAATGGATTTTTTTATATTCTTTTTTATTAAAAACAAAAATTATTTTATTATATTTTTTATTAAACTTTTTTTTTAAATATTTTTTTGAGTTGATGATTTTTAAACCTCAAACTCCACAAATTCACCAACTGCACTCCAATTCAAATATACCCCAACACGAAGATAAGGGCATAATCATGCACTTTTGCTGTTTTGCTGTTGTTTCTACCTTTTGCCTCTTCTTCTTCTTCTTCGGCTGCCGTTGGATCCTGCCCACTATCACTTACTACACTCAACGCCCTGTTGGGTTCTGATCCGCAACAGCAGCAGCAAAAATCGCAGCTAAAGAAGAAGCTGCAGAAGCATCAACTTGATTGTTGCCACAACGATGGGGCAAGTGTGCGTGGAGTTGATGTTAGGCCTAATAATAAATTCGAGCGCGTGCAACTGAATGACCCTTCCCCTCCTGCGCCCTTTGCTGCCCCTTGTCGCCAGACACAGTTAAGTGAGAGTCTCTCGATTCTCTTGCCTCTTTGCTGTTGTGCCGCTCTATAATTATCTCAAACTGAAATTAACCGTCGAAAGAGTTGAAAGAGATTATGCGCAAACGGATCACAGATCGGGGCAGTGGACCGCACTGCATGCTAATGTCGTGAGGCAGTGCCCCAAAGCTGCTCAAACTGTGCCTTGTGCTAATTTATTGCCCGTTAATATGGACAGACTTCAAAAAGGAGTTCGAACTTTTCAAGTAGTATCCTTCGCTTGGCATAATTGAATCGGTCAAAGTTCTTATCTCAATATTGAAACTTTGCTCATTACAAGTCATTATCGGACCAGAGCAACTCCAATTATAAATAAATTAACTAGCCAGCCAAGAAAGATTCGTATCTACTGCCCAAAATTTGACATCATATATACTAGAAAAATATTTGATTGATGGTTTGTTCTACTTTTGTTGTTGCATGCTTTGTGCCTCTTTCGCAGCTGATCAACTAATAGAGTTGTTTCAGACAGCTGTTGTCCGAAAATTTATTAATTGATATTTGTCAAGTGTTGTTTTGGCTTGTTATTGGCTAAGAACTTGCGGAGTGAAGTCAAAAGTGATTAGATTGGGCATCTGTTACTTGTTTTAAATCGATGTTCTATGTTGCAAGTTCAACTTTTAGCTGCCTACTCTCATTACTAAGGCTTGCAACAGGCTCTCTCGATGTTCTATGTTGCAAGTTCAACTTTTATCTCCCTACTCCTCTTACCAATCCTTGCAACAGCCTCGCTCTTTTCTCAGCTTGAGCTAATCCACAAAATCTCTTTCGCTTTTTCATAGACCATTAAAATTAACTAGCAAACGAAACTCGTTGGGAGAGAGAGAGAGAGGGAGGGAGGAAGGTTTGGTAGCTGGTTCGTTTTTCAAATTCAATCCACATTTTCTACGCACAAATCCGATTCGAGCAACAACAAAAGTTAAAGTCCAAATCCCGATTCGGGCATGGCGATAATCGGCAGCAACTGAAATAACAATGGGAATAACAACATTAGCTAACTACAACAAATGTTTGACACCACACCGCCCACGTGGCGCACCACGCCCACCCACTTACACACAAAACACAAACACACACGTGTCATGCGTCTGTCTGTCTATCTGTCTGTTGTTGTCTCTCTCTGCCTTACTGACAGCTACAAATTGCGCTACAAGGCTGAGCTTGAAAGGGAGCAGGGCAGGGGTGCTCGTACACTGCAACAAATCGCTTGGCAATTGTTTAGCTTTTGATTTTTGATGTTTCAAGCTGATCGTTGAATAAGTTAAATCAGTTTAAAATGTATTTGAAGTTTCAAAAATAACTCGAAATACTTTTTTGATCAGTGTATTGTTGCCTCATGCCTTCTAAACCTACACCTCAACTTCGCTCTCCCCCTTTCGCTCCCTCTCCACCCTCTTGCGAGATGTAAGCGTCGCCATCATCGTCCGAGTTTCGTGTAACTTTCAGCATAATGACCCAGACACGTGGCTGTCTAATGTCGAATGTCTAATGTGACCAGCCGCACATAGAAAGTGTCGAAAGTGTGGCCAAAAGGCGGGCGCTTCCACTGTTACCAAACGTTTTTATGTTCAAATGTCGAATTGAAGTTTTTATATGCCTCGTTCTTAATACACTTTATTGCAATTTGGGATTTGGCGGCGAATGTCGCAATTAAACGAGGTTCGCCTAATTGAAATTGCACTTGATTGTTTAATTAAATTGAATCGTTGAGATTTTTAGTTAATTGCTTTTCAATTCAGCGATTTTATGTTCAAGAAATGAACTTTATACTTTAAGCTTACTTCTCACAATATTTCAATACTCAAAATGTATTCGGAAGTTCGAGATTCGAGATTCGAAACGTAAAGCATCCTAATCATATATCATCGACTCGCATATCGCTGACATTTGCGCTTCTTTGTGTCCCAAAACGAATAACTGTCTGCCCTTCCCTTCTGTCTGTCCCGACTGTCTACGAGCTGGCGTTTTCGATGCAACATGTGTCACGAACATGTCAATTAGATGCCCAAAGTTGGGGGCCTGATTTTTTAACAGCGACACACGTGAGGCAAGGAAGTATGGTAGACAGGGAGGGAGAGGGAAGCGAGCGGGAGAGTCTCGACATCAAAAACGTTGAAGTGTGAACAATTTGTAGTAGCACAGGATATATGAGAACAGAACAGCACGGAAATCAGAGCAGAGCCATTCAGTTAATTAAGAGTCGAAAGTAGTCTACTTACCAAACACTCCTGCCACCATATCCCACTCTATTTAAGTACACAGAGAGAAATATTGAGATAATGTGGAAAATGTTATTGTTCATATTTGGATATTCGAGAGGTTCAGTAAGAAAAGTTGCTCCAAAGGAAGGTGGATTAAAAGTTGAAGGGAAAAAAACAAAAAGCATAAAACTAAGATTTGTTTAAGGACCTCTTTAAAGTAAGTTAAGAAAGTAATATTATGAATAATCTCTTTAAAGTAAGTTAATATAAGTAATATTATGAATAATCTCTTTAAAGTAAGTTAACAAAAGTAATAATAATAATATTATTATCAAGCACTCAAGTTTTTTGAATCTTAATATATTCTTAAAGAGTTTTCCATTTACTTTTCTGTTTTCAGTTTTATTTTCCGTCATTAAAAATTCAAGATATCGTTTTCGAAAATATAAAATGCTTCAAAAAAGTTGCTAAAAAGGAAGCTGGATTAAAAGTTGACGGAAAAAACACAAAAAGCATTAAACTAAGATTTGTTTAATATTTTCTTTAAATTAAGTTAACATAAGTAATACTATGAATGATCTATTAAAAAGAACTTAGCATAAGTAATATTATCAAGCACTCAAATATTTTATCTAACTATATTCTTAAAGACTTTTCCGTTTTCGTTTATATTATTAGTTATATTTTCCGGGAAAAACAACAGCATAAAATTAAGATTTCTTTGAATGATATCCTTAAAGTAAATTAACATAAGTAATATTATGATATCTTTAAATAACTTAACATAAGTAATATTATCAAGCACTCAAGTCATTTGATCCTAAATATATTCTTAAAGATTTTTCCGTTTACTTTTATATTATGAGTTATATTTTCCTTCAATAAAAGTTCAAGATTTTCTTTTTATAAAAATATAAAATATAAAAATATAAATATTTTCAATAATGTTTCACAAACCAAACTTATTTTAAGTTTTCTCAATTTTCATTTGGTTAATCTGGTTTTTTTTCAGTGTAACAGCTTCTACACATGAGACACATGGGCCACCCAGTTTTTGGAGGCATTGTTGTGATTTGCGGCTGACTTGCCTCATAATTATTTAAAATTAATGACAATACCAAACTGTGACTGTGTGTGTGTGTGTGTGCTGCTCCCCCTCCTCCCTCCTCTTTCTCTCTCCCTGCTTCCCCTCTCTATATAGAGTGGCGCCATTTAAGCGCCCGGTCGCAATAATTTATGAATTGTCAACTAAATTTGACATTTCAATGTGTTGTTGCATGGCAACGTGGTGCAGGAAGGGGGAGAGTGGGGCAGGCAAATGCTGAAAATTGGATACGTAAAACGTGGTAGCATTCAATTTATGTATGTGCGCATGTATGTGTCCTGTGTATGTGTATGTGTTTGTTATTCGTTTGCGGCCTGTCGAAGTGTGAGAATTATGCAGCAAGCAACAACAAGAGGCAACAACAACAACAACAGGCAACTGCAACAAACAGGCAGCAAATGTTGCAGTTGTTGTTGTTGTTGCTGCTGGAATGTCATAAATTTCGTTACGCTCATTAGCGTTGCGACTGCATATAAATCCTTGGCGTACACTGAGCACAAAATGGGGCTTGTTAGCTATGAGCTTCAACTTGAAGCACTTTGGGGAATCAATAAAAATGAGATATATGTGAATTAAAAAAGTTAAGAATCCAAAACGTATAAACTCAAAGTTGGGTTTGAGGAATCAGAAGAAAAATTTTTTTTTTAAATTTTTTTATGTTCAAAAAATCATAAAAATATAAAATAAAAATCCAAAAAAAAAATTTTTTGTCTATCACATTATGTAAAGAATTTTACTTAAAGTTACAAAATATTGCATTAAAATATTAAGTTTCCTTAATTTTAAGTATTTTGTTCTAAAGAGAGAAAAAACCTTTTTCTAAAGTTTTATTAAATTTATTTATTGACAAAAATTTTAAAAGTACATGAGATAAAATTCTATATAATTTTTAAGTGTTGTTTTTGTTGTTTATTACATTATTTTAGGATTTTTATCTAAAGTTAGAAAATATTTCTTTAAATATTAAATATCATCCCATTTAAAGTATTTTTCTAAAGAGGGAAAAATATTTTTTTTAAGTTTTAGAAACAATTTTTATTTAAAAAAAAATCATAAGAATATGAAAAAACATTGTAAATAATTTTCATATCATTTTTTTTATGTCTAGAAGCTAAAAAACGATATATTAAAATATCAGGTTATCTAAAGAGCGAAGAAAACTTTTTTTTTAAGTTTTACAAAATTTCTTTATTATCAAAAAATCATAAGAATATGAAATAAAATTCCAAATAATTTTCTTTTTAAGGGTTTTTACTCAAAGCAGCAAAATATTGCATGAAAATATTAAGTTAATAAATATTTTTTCTACTTTTCTAAAGAGCATTCAAACTTTTTCATACGTTCCATTCCTCCAAATTCATTCAAATCTTATTTGGAATCTTATTGTTGCAACTGAAGAATTCCTCAACGCACACTCCGCCCCACCAACTGCTCTAACAGCTTTAGTTTGACAGGCACTGTGTGTGGCCACCCGAAAAGCAATTTTCGAAACATATTCCAATACTTCTTTCTCTTTCCCTTTGACGCCATCAGAAAATAAAAATGATTTTCATCATTAAAAATTGTTGCGCATTTGAAAATGTAATGCGATATAGATAGATATGTATCTGGATCTCTTGTTAGATGTCGCTTGTCACTTGTCGCATTTTCACATAAATATTCATTTATTTGTGGCCTATTTCAGTAACTTTTGCGTCTAATTTTGCGCGATTAATCAAGAAACCACAAAACACAAAACATAAATATATTTTCTGAGTATTTATAGTTATGAAGCACCTTGCGATGGAACAGGTGTATTTTATTTTACTATTTCTTGAGCTAGTTTGGGAGTTCGTCGTTTATCAATTAATCAATTTGTCGTTTTTCGCATTTTAAACAAATATTTGTAATTAATTTAACGTTCACAACCGAAACTATAATATTGTGTAATCCCCCAGCTTGATCGCATTCAACACTGACTGCGACTCTTTTTAGAGTCTTTGTGTTCGCTGGAAAAACTGCAGGAGGTGCCCCGTGTGGCAAGCAGGGTGAAGGAGTAGCAGTCAGCGTGGCAGGTGTTTTCAACTTGCGTTAAACCGACTTCAAAAGTCATCCAAATTTAAACGTTTGCCTTCTTTTCGGTGCATTTGGAGATCAACTGAACTGTGAATGAGTTTGGTTTTAGAATGTTTTGAAAAACATTGAAAACTAAATGTTAAATTAATATAGAAAGTTGTAATCATTCAAAAGTCGAATGAACACTTCTTAAACATTGTTTTATAATCCAAATAATTTATAATTGATTTAAATATAATATTCTTATATATTTCGTACAGCTTTTAATATTAAAAATGTATTTATATTATATATATATATATTTTTTTTTTGCTTTAAAATATTTATTTAATATTAAAAAACTTAAAATAATATTTAATACATTTGTTTTGCTTTAAAGAATTTTGTTTCACTTATTTTAATTTTTATATATTTTTGTTTTCCTTGAAAAATATGTATTTAATAAAAAAAACTTATTAGCATATCTAAATTTTTTTTTTTAAGAATATATTTTTTTTAATAAAGCAAATTTGTATTTTAATTTTTTATTTTATTTTTATTTTTTGCTTTAAAAATATTTGTTTAATATTAAAAAACTTAATAATATATATAACAATTTTTTCATCCTTTAAAGAATTTTTTTTTAATATTTATTTAATATCAAATATCTTATTAATATATCTAATAATTTTTTTTTCTTGAAACATTTTTTATTTATGTTCTAGTTACTTTTTAATTTTCTTTTAAAATATTTACAGACTTTTTAATTAACAGAATAATATTTAAATATTTGTTATTCATCTTCAAACATCAAATTTTGTCCAAAAAAGAATAATTTTAATAAAAATATTTATAAGTTTTATTTTATTTTTATAATTTTTCAAGAAAGAATATTTTTCATATATAAAATATATTCTGTTTCATGTACAAAATATATTCTGTTTCATATATAAAATATATTCTGTTTCATATATAAAATATATTCTGTTTCATATATAAAATATATTCTGATACTAGTTTTTCCCAGTGTAACCTATTTCTTTAAGATTTTCCTAATTAAACTCACCTTTTGATATTCTTTTTTGTTTTTACTTATGTGTTTTGCACTTTTGTTTTAGTCAGTGTCAGCGGGACCACACAAAAAGCAGCATTGACGTGTGAAACGAATTGTCAATTGGTTGCAATGCAACATCCGAGGAATGTGGCAACAAAAAGAAATGTACCAGCCACGATTAAAGTGTGTACAAATTTAGAAATGCGCAAATAAAAAAGTTCAAAAACCACCCAAGTGGTAAAAAAAGTGCCAATTCGTGAAATTTCCCAAATGCCAATCGATGTGAATAATCAGCAGTGACAACAGCAGCCACGACTTTGATGTAGCAGAGTGTGGCAGAGAGGGGAGAGGGAGCGGAAGCGTACCTTGTTGAGTGACAAACAATTGCAAGTGAAAGGCGGCAAGAAACTCGGAGGCAAGGAAGTGCAAAATTTGGCATTGGAAAGAAGTTTAGTACAGAGTCTTTTTGCTGTATGTTGCAGCAGCCGTTGAGTTGCGTACAGAGAGAGAAAAAATGCAGTAAGTTGCCGTTGAGTTTTGTATGCGTACAGAGAGAGAAAAAATGCTTGACTTTAATTCAAAAACTATTTATACAAAAATCAATCACATAGTAAAGGTTCTAACCAAACAAATTTTTGGCTTTTTTATATTCTTAATTTTTTTTTATGTAAAAAAAATGTTTTCTAAGTTTTAGTTACATGTTTTCTCTATGTGTACGTATAAGAAAAGATGTGTTTTCTTGTTGCTTCTGCTTTTTAGGTTTTTTAATCACATTTTGTGTGTGTGTGTGTGTGCGGCTTTCTATGTCTCGTGCGACTTTTAATTAAGTTTATTGCCAAGCAGCCCAAACTGTTACATGAAACCTCCCCAACTGCTGCTTCTTCTTCTTGAACTCAGCCAAACTAATTTCTCTGACTCACACTCCCCCCACTTCACTTCACTTCACCCACCCCACCAGCAATCCTTTTTTGTTCCTGTTCACTCACTCCTTTTGCTTTCGCTCTCACTCTCTCGCTCTCAATTTATTTGAGTGCCTGCAATTGTTAACAAGCTACGGACAAGTTGCAACTTGTCTGCCAACTTCTACACCTCGCTCACCTTCACCACGTTCTCGCCTTGCACTACCATCTTGTTTTTCACCTCCTTAACTCACTCTCTCTCACTCACTCACTCTCCCACTCTTTGAAGTTTCAGATGCGTGCGCTGTAGTTAAAGCTTTCAACATTGTCTGCCATTTTTGCCAAGCAACGCCCTCAATCATTTGCCTGTTTAGCAAAAACAACACACAAACACACACATACACTATCGCACACACACACGCACTTACTTACACACATTTTTGCGCTCAACAAATTTCCCCTTTTGTGGTGCCTGGAATGCGCCCACTGGAATGTGCGCTCTCTTTTGCTCTCACTAGCGTTCTCTCTCACCTCTTTCGCATCTGAGCTTGAGCCGCCCAAAATGGCCGCCTTTGGCGAGAAAAAAACAATAACAAAACTCACTCAAAACTTGTCGCTCGCCTCGTTGCGTTTTTTTGCCTTTCATTTCATATTCGCCGCAACTGGCGGCCACATCGCAAGTTGGAAAAACTCTCGCACGCTCGCTAGCTGGCACTTTTCTATTTTTTTTGAGGCCAACTCATTTTCATTTTCATTTTCGCACCTGATTAACATTAAGTTTTATTCGATTTTCGAGCGCGCGCATTATTATTAACTTTTTAAATGCCTCGCCGCACATAATTCACAGACCATAAACCAAAATGTTCAGGCAAAAAAAAAGCAGAGAGAAAAAAAATTATTTTTTTTTCTGATTTTTCTGTCTTACCTGTTGCCATTAAAATCGTTTGACAGCTCATCGAAGCGCGCGTGTGAAAATATACAAGATATATAAATATGTCATGATATCAGAAGATATATGCGCATATATATAAAATGCGTAAATTAGGTTAGAAGTAGGTATTAATAATGTGCTGGAAAATATATGCAAACTTTTGGAAATTTTAATATTTCTCAAGGGAAAAATAAATATTAAACGTAAAAATAAATATTAATAAATATTTCGAAACGTTAAGAATACTTTCGTAAGGGGGAAATAAGATGAATAAAAAAGATTTTTTTTAAGAATTCAAACACTTGAAAGTAAATTAAAACAAATTTACGAGTTTTATGACTTCGGAAAGTTCTGTCTTTCTCCAAGTTGATTTTTTTGGGAAGAATTTTTTAATGAATTTCGAGTGAAAATTTTGTTCTAAACTGGAAATGCAGTATTTATCTCCAGATGTCCAAGCCATGACTTTTAAGGTATAGCATTTGAAAATCGGCTAAGTTTTGAGGGAGTTATGCCTTCGGAAAGTTCTGACCTATCTCCCAAGTTGATTTTTTCATGAATTTCAAATGAAAATTTTGTTCTAAACTGGAAATGCAGTATAAATCTAGAAGCCAAGCCATGAATTTTGAGATATTGCATTTGAAAATCGGTTGAGTTTTGAGAGTTTTGATTAATTTTCAAACACACGATTTTAAAAAAATAAAGAAATACCTTGGAAAATAAATAATTTAATAGATTAAACATATTTCTTGATGTCAACACTTTGAATTCCAGGCAAAAAATAGTTAAAGTATATATTTTAAGACATAATAAAAAACTTAAGCTCATTTTATTCCCCGTTTTGATTAATTGCCTCAAAAAGTGCAACTAAATAAAATTAAACTAAAACACGACATGTTAGAAGGAGATGGATATATTACAGAGTGAGAGAGAGAGAGAGGTATAGAGATTAGATTGAAACTCGATAAAATTGCATGCTGTATAAATTATATTACAGCTGCACATAATAATAATAATAATAATAGTCATAATAATAAATGTTGAGCAGCTGTGGGAAACATTTGCATATGGCAAAAATGATTTAAACAGCGTTGACGTCTTATTACAAGCACTGCCAAAAAATACACACACACATACACACACACACACACATACACATATATACATAAAATAAAATAAGCAAGACTATTAAAGCTGCCTGTTGTAACAACAACAACAAATTGCTTGCAACAGCAGCTGCCTGGCTGGCAAAATTTCTATCTACAAGATACATTTCAACTCTCTGTATGAGAGTGTGTAATTAGTAGCTCTTCCCTTCGGCCACCCCTCTCTCCACCACTCTCCACCTCTCTCTCCTTCTTTCTCTGTTGTTGCTCGTTTTGTCGTCTGGCAGTTTTTGTGTCTGTGGAAGCGGAGATTCGAGATATGTTTGGCAAAAGATGAGCTACAAATTTCTCAAGTGTCAACACCAAAAACTGATGCCAGCCTGTCTGTGTATCTGTCAGATACTTTTCTGTGTGTATGTGTGTGCGTTCTGCTCATGAAATAATCATTTTTCATTGCATTTTAGTTAATGCAGTTGTCATTTATTAATAGTCATTAGCTCAAGTCTCAACATCATCATCATCTCTATCACTCTCTCTCTATCTGTGAGATAAAGATACAAAATTGTATTCTCGACTATGGATCAATCAACAGTTAGCCCACATCCTCCTGTGCCTATCTGCATCTTTGACAGTTGTGTCGAAAAGTTAATGAACCGAAAAGATTTTCCTCTTTTTGGCAGTTCATTCAACTCGGCCGGCATCCGTGCACAAAATTGCAACTAATTTGCACTGAACTTATATATATATTTTATTTATTTGATACATATGGCAAAGGGTACTACACCCCCTTCTCTTCCTTTCCTGGCACACATATCCTTGGGCAACTTAAATTGCAGCGATAAGCTTTAAACTGCGCGCACTTCCGGCACGAAAAGAATAAACCTTTCTTCCCTTTCGGTCTCGCTGCCATACAGCACTTGATTTCCAGTGCTCAGGGGCGTAGTCTTTCTCTGTTTAAGTGGGGGATTTTTAAATAAAACTTTTAGTTATTATTTTGCCATTATTTGATTGTTGATGAAAATCATAAAAATGAAAAAAATTTAAGGAAATGTTATATAGAAGTGAATTATTTGAATTTTTAAGTACTTTTTTTGTCAATCTTTCTTGCAAAATAAGTAAAAAAAAGTTTACTAAAAAAATCTTTTTAACCAAAAAATCTTAACGTTAATAATTTTGTCATTTTTTATTTGATGATAAAAATCATATGAATGAAGGAAATTAAATAAAATGAATTTTTATATATGTTTTTCTTCAATTTTTCTTGAAAAAAAAATTTATTTCACTTTAAAAAAAATCTTTTTAACTAAAAAATCTTAATCTAAATATTATATTATTAATATAAAAATTTTGCAATTATTTATTTGTTGTTGTGAATGATAAGAATGATAAAAATTAAATGATATATTATATAGAAGTAATGTAATTAAACTTTGAAAGACGATTTTCGTTAATATTTCTTGAAAAAAAAATTTGTTCTCTTTAAAAAATTCTTTCCATCCAAAAAATCTTAGTTTTATATGCCTTTTGATTTGTCTTTATATTTTTTCATTATTTGTTTTCTGATAAAAATCATAAGAATAATGAAAATTAAATGAAATGTTATATAGAAGTAAAATATTTGAATTTTTGAATACTTAGCAAAATAAGTAAAAAAAAAAAATTAATTTGACTAAAAAAATCTTTTTAACCAAAAAATCTTAATGTTAATACTTTTGCCATTATATATTTGTTGATAAATTTCATAATAATGATGAAAATTAAATGATATGTATATATATATAAGTAATAAATTAAACTTTTAAATACGTTTTTCGTCAATATTTCTTGAAAAATATAGTAAAAAATTAATTTCCCAAACAAATTTTTTCCATCCAAAAAATCTTAGTTTTATATGCCTTTTGATTTGTCTTTATATATTTCCATTATTTATTTGTTGATAAAAATCAAAAGAATGATGAAAATTAAATGCAATGTTATATAGAAGTAAAATATTTGAATTTTTGAATACTTTTTTCGACAATCTTTCTTGAAAATTAAAGTAAAAAATTAATTTCACTTAAAAAAA
This sequence comes from Scaptomyza reducta, assembly GCA_035044485.1. Classification (NCBI taxonomy): domain Eukaryota; kingdom Metazoa; phylum Arthropoda; class Insecta; order Diptera; family Drosophilidae; genus Scaptomyza; species Scaptomyza reducta. Next base: position 39,950 of record JAWNNV010000624.1, read on the forward strand.
AATATTTTAAAACAAAAATATTTTAGTTTTATATGCCTTTTGATTTCTCTTTATATAACTGCATAGAAAATTTACCTTAATATATTTTTTAAAGCGTTCTTTGGTTCTCCGCCTCTGCACAAAGTACCTAAATACACACACATACACACACACACACACATACACACGTAAATACACACAAATACACACACACACATAAAAGGGGCAAGCAAGTATGGCTGGCTTGGAAAGTGTTGGCAAGGATATGCTTAAACATGCAAATTTTCAATATGCCGACAAAAGAGAGAGGGGGGGGAACTATAAGTATAGAGGGAGACGGAATGTGTACATGCATGCCTGCACAGAAGAAAATTCCGAACTGGCCGTAACGTAAAATGCATTTGGGTTAAAAACAATGGTTGGCAAAGGGGGTAGGGGGTAGGTTGGCGTATACTTTCACCCTCTTCACCCTTTGGGCGCTTTTTGTCTGGTTTTGCTGGCGTATTCGATGAAATTGCCGGATTGTGTTGAAGTGTGATGTAGGCATCGCTTGTTTGTGTCCTGGACAGGACACACGACGATGAGGACGACGACGACGACGAAGCTTCGCGACGAGGCCTTTGGCATAATTCTCGAATCACATGCCGTATAGAACTTACCCTCCCTCCTTCCTCTTTCTGTGTGTCCTCGAAGTTCTGAAATTAATTTAATGGCAATTTTCCAGGCGCCTGTTCAAACTCTTTCGACTTTTGCATGCAGCTTATGCAAACTATATAGTTGTACATATATACATAAATAAACCAAATAACCATAATTATCATAGAGTCGCTCAATTTTGATGTTTGTATAAAGTAGAACTAAATAAATTTGAAGTATTTGTATACATTTTAGAGAGGGAAACAATTTTTTTGGGGTTTCACTATGAATATCTTCAAGAACTCTTTGAAAGTAGAATCCAAAATTATGTAATATTTTTTTCACTCTGGAAATGGTTAGTAAAGTTCTTCAAAAGCTTCCTTTATTTATTTATTGGCTTAAAAAATTCATAAATATTTTTTTACACTTTATAAAGTTCATAGCTTAATGCTAAGAAATGTCTAATAAATTTTAAAAATATTTTTACTCTTCTTTTAATTTTTTATTCCCTCAATATAATATTCCTTTCAACCAACTTAATAATATTCTCTTTTACCATTTCTATTTGGACTTTGCCACACGCTAAATACTTGTTCTCATAGCATATCAAGAGCCCGAAACATAAACACGAAAATTGCCAAATCATGGTAACATTACAAGCAGCAAAACAGGTAGATGAGGGGTGAGAGGAGGGTTGTAAATAGCCGTGGAATGAAGTGCAGTCGCTGTTTAAATGTAGATGTCACTTTTATACATTGAACCCATTGAAAATGGGGAAAATGGTTTTTTTCCAAAAGCATGTAACAGGCAGAAGGAAGCATCTCCGACCCAATAAAGTATAAGGTTCAGGGTATCTTTTAGTCGGGATTTCTCGACTAGAGCCTTCTTACTTGTTGGTAGTTGTTTTACAAGCTGACGTTTGTTTGGTTGGTTGTTCATGTTGCTTTGATAAATTGAATAAACATATTTTTGTTGGCCATAATTAACTTATTCATGGTTTTGCGAACGCCACGCCCACAAATAAAAAAGATAATACAGCTACTTAGCAGATAAATTGTGTTATATATATGATAAATTGTACCATATATATGATATTCAAATAATGTCTAGTTAAATCGCTTAAAATTTCTAATATATCAATTTTTACCTTAAAAATGATTTATTTATTTTTTGGCTTAAAATTAATTTTTAAAAATTTATACAATTTTAAGTTTGAGATAATTTTTTACGCATTCCTTAGTTGTCCTGCCATGAATAAAATATAAATAGTAATAAATTCCAACAGGATTTCAGAACTTTTTTTTCTCTCCTAAATTTATTGCTCACTCACAAAAAAAAATCCCTAGCCACATTCCATACAATTTATAGGGATCTTCCCTCACTTAAAAAAAAATATAATAATTTAGATAAAAGTGTGCATAATTTTGATAAGGATATACATATATCCATATATATATATATTCATATTCCCCTTGACCAAAAAATGAAATTTATATGCTCGCACCTAACTGCAAATTGTGTGTAATGAGCTGAGCGGCATTCACCTTTGCCTTCCACCTTTACTCTAACCTTTTTGTTGTTATTGTTGTTCTTGTTGTTTGTTGCTTGCTCAGCTAATTTAGTGGCACCTTTCGCAGCGTTTGTCTAAACCCAGAAGAAGACATAAATTTGTTAGCGCCTGGCCTGCTTTTTCAAACGTTTTTTTCTTTCTGTTTTTTTTTTGAGGGTGTTTTGTTTTTTGTTTTTTGGCTACTACTTCGACTGCTGGCCAGGCTTAGGCTTAAGGCCAAACAAAACGCAGACAACAACCACGCTGAGCATAAAGGTTGCCGACGGACACGAGCGAGAGAGAGAGAGAGATATGCTCCTGGGGCACATACAGATCGGTCTCGAGTGATAAGCGAACTGAATTTTGCCTTTTTCCTCTGATATTTATGTTGGAAATTAGGCAAATTTTAGTGGCGAGATAATTTGTGTACGACTTTGTCGCAGTGAGTGAGAAAATTGCAGCTAATCTACGTTTATCTCGATTACACTGGGGAGAGTGGCAACTACGTGTAGTTATTTCTAAGATTTATGCTGTTGGGTAGAAGGAGAAAACTGAGGCGAGAGATTTCTAGATTGACAAACTGATGAATGCTTGTGTATAGCTTTTCATCAACATGATATACCATAAGGATACCTTCAATATACCATAAGGATACCTTTAATATACCATAAGGATACCTTTAATATACCATAAGGATACCTTTAAACACCCCTAATGGTTTCTCATTCATAATTATTGAGAACTAATAAAACAAAACGTTTAAATATTGCTCTGACAACATTCGGAATTGTTAGCAATTAAAAAAGGTTTCTATGCAACTTATAATTAAAAGTTATCAGCCCAATTTCTCAATATATAAATACTTAATCGAAATGTGACACATTCTCACACAAATTTTCCACTCGTTTGGCTGTAATGAAGACATTTTCGAAAGCAGTTTCGAGTCATGTGGTTCAAAAAATGATTTTTTAATTGCAAGTTTCGAGTGTATAATTATTAGTTAGGCAAAACCTAAGCAGGCCCTCGCTTACATAAGCCACAAACTTGTGTGTGTTTTCGTGGCCTATGGGCATAAAAATTAAGTTATTAAATATATACTATATAACAAGCATATGGCGCATTTTCCCTTGTCTTGGAATTGGCTTTTAATTACAGTTGATTGACAGCACGAGTTTGAATAACAAACGCGCAGAAATCGGAACACTTTGCCAATGTACAACAAATATTTCGTTAACCTGACAAGACGAAATCGCCGATTTTACTATAATGGCAAACTAAGTTCTTTTTAAATACCAGTGTAGTATTGTTTATTAGTTAAGCTAAGTGCTCAAATTAATGGTTTCATATGTAGAGAGTTCATGGGCTAAAGGTATCATTATTCAATACTCAAATTTTATATATATATATATATATAACAGCATATTAGTGAATCATTTTTATACTTTTCAGAATAGAAAACATACAAAATATTTTAACTTTATCGAAACTGTCATAATTCATTTGAAAAAAGGTTTTTCGTTTTTTGAGTTCATTTTTATAGTTTTTTTTAGTAATAATTCCCTTAACTTTATCCTAAAACGCTTTTAATTATTTTTTAAATATTTTCTCGTTTGTGGATTTAGTTTTACTACTTTTTTCTTATCTTAAAACTCACATAATTCATTTTAAAATATTTTCTTTTTTTGTTGATTGAATTTTCTCTAGTTTTTTTTTTACTGAAAATTCTCTTGACTTTAATCTAAAACTCTCATAATTCATATTAAAAATGTTTTCTTGCTTTTTTATTTAATTTTTCTAGTTTTTTTTTAGCAAAAAATTCTCTTAACTTTATCCTAAAACTCTCATAATTAGTTTTTAAAAAATTTTCTCGTTTGTTGATTAAGTTTTAGTAGTTTTTTCTTACCTAAAACTCACATAATTCATTTTAAAATATTTTATTTTTTGTTGATTGAATTTTCTCTAGTTTTTTTTAGTAAAAATTCTCTTAACTTTATTCTAAAACTCTCATAATTCATATTAAAAATGTTTTCTTTCCTTTTTTATTTATTTTTTCGAGTTTTTTTTTTAGCAAAAAATTCCCCTAACTTTATCCAAAAACTCTAATAATTTTTTAAAAAATATTTTCTTGTTTTTTGATTTAGATTTTCTGGTTTTTATGAGTAATAATTATCCTAAAACACTCATAATTATTTAATAAAATATTTTCTTGGTTGTTGATTTAGTTTTTTTTAGTACAAATTCTCTTAACTTTATTCTAAAACTCACAGAGTTCATTTGAAAAATATTTTCTCCTTTGTTGATCTAATTTTTATAGTTTTTTTTAGTAAAAATTATCCCAAAACTCTCATAATTATTTTTTTTAAATATTTTCTATTCAATTTTCCCTAGATTTTATTAGTAATAAATTCCTTAACTTTATCCTTAAGCTCTCATAATTAATTTTTAAAATGTTTTTTCGTTCTTTGATTTAATTTTTCTAGTTTTTTGTAAGTAAAAATCCCCTTAACTTTATACTAAAACTCTCATAATTTATTTTAAAAATGTTTTCTTGTTTGTTGATTTAATTTTCTCTAGTTTTGTATTTTTCTTTTTGCCTTTTTTAACAAGCTTGAATTCCCTTCCATGTAATCACTCCCCCCTTTATACTAACTGGCGATTTCTACTTTTTTCGTATCTACTTGCAAACTAATTAAAAAGCAGCATTAAAAACTACAACAACAATTAACAATTAATAATGAATGTCCATGATGAAGACGTACATCATTAGAAATTGATGACGCATGTCGCGTGCAACAGAAAAACTACTTACCACCACGACTCCCTGCCCCAACACAACTCTAACTCTTTTTAGTTTCTCTCTCTCTCTGGTTGTGCATCTGCAGTTCATTGCATGCGATGGCAACCCTTTAACAACACACACACACACACACATACACATACACACATTTATCTAACTAAACATGAACTTTGTTTGTTTGTAATTAATTAGACTTTCATAAAGAGCACAAAATTCTATAAATTATATTTCATTTTCATTTGGCTACACATAAATGTCGCTGGCAACGCCGCTGCTGCTGTTGCAGTTGCAAGCGTTTGCTGCCACGCGCGACTGAGCATCACGTGCAACTGCATTTTCATCATCATTATCATCATCAGCATGATCATCAGAATGATCATTTATTAATTGTTTTGTTTCTTTCCTTTGTCGGCCAGATAATAAACTCGAAACATTTTTTTTTGCATTTGTGTTATAAATTGTTTATTATTTATTTTTGCACATAATTTAAATAGTTTTTCTTTTGATTTTCAGTTTTGGTTGGGGGGAGGCAGGGAGCGTGTCATTGGAATTTTTACAATATTTATTTTGCAGTTAGGAACAATTAGAAAACAAAAAATAAAAACGGACAAAAATCAAAACAAGCGAATTTTGTTTAAGTCTAAACCTAATTAAATTAACTAATACTGTTACACGGCTAGGGCTAAAAACTACATATACATATATACTCTATATATATATATATATATATATTCATATAAATATCTGGCTTATTGCACAGCAGCCCCAAAATGTGATTACAAATACAAAGAAATTCGAAATTTTCATTCATTTTTGATTTTCTCTCAAATATTAACAAAGTTTTTAATGCTCAAATTGTTGCCAGTGGAATGTTGAACAATTTCAATAAAAAAAAAATCAATAATTGTGTCTATATATATATATAATACTTGGACTATTTCAACTTTCTTCAACTTACAAAATTTTGATGGTTTCTGTACCCTGAACCCATTGGAAATGGGGAAAAAGTGTATAAGGTTTTGTGCAAAAGTATGTAACAGGCAGAAGGAAGCATCTCCGACCCCATAAAGTATATATATTCCTGATCAGCATCAACAGCCGAGTCGATCTCTGAGACTATAAGAGCTAGCGACTCCAGATTTGGAACATAAGCTCGCCTAAACCCTAGTCAGTGCAAATATGTTTCAAATTTTCGATAACTCTTTCCGTTTCCGACATACACATGTTATCGATAACAACCAAATCTTGAATTTGGAAAACTTTTAGATGCAGTTTGGAACATTAATCGAAATAATGATAATCTGTGAAATTTTTATTGAAATCGGTTAAGAAACACCGGAGATATGGAGCATTGAAGTTAAGTCAAGTATGCAGTACACACACATACTTGTATATAAGGCTCTAAGGCTAAGTTTCTGGTTCAGGGTATCGTCTAGTATCGATTTCTCGACTAGAGCCTTCTTACTTGTTTTTTAACTTAAGAATTTTATCGAATAATTTTTTAACATTTTTTTAAATATTTATTTCAACATCAACATTTTGTGTTTATCAATTTGTAATCACGTTGGGCTTGCTGCACATTAGCAAGCTACTAAGTTGAGTGCTCTGCAACATGTTGCTGCAACATGTTTGGCTACACAGCAGTTGGGGATATTTGTTGTTGTTGGGGCTTTAGGGCATAGGATTTGTTATTTACAAACATTTTTTCAATCATTTTCATTGCACATACATTTCGTATAGTTTGTTTTCACTAATAGTTCATATTGTGTTGCAGCATCTGTTGCAACATGCCTAGGGACTCTCCGCGCGCGACGATGTTGCCGGCGACTGTGAATGTTGCGGCACTTGATAGGGACTGAAACGTTGCGGATAGTGTCCGAGTTGGGTCTTGATGCGTAGATCGGGCGATGCGGAGCCGCACGACGATGTGGGCGTGGCAGGTGCGGGCGGTGCGTTGGCCACTTGTGATGAGCCGCTGTTTGTGGGCGGCGGCGGCGGGGTACGACTGGCGCCCGCTGCTGCTGCGGCGGCGGCTGCAAAGGCCGCCTGCTGATTGGCGCTGGCCAGGAAGCCGGCTGTTAGCTGGGGCCACTGTTGCTGCCACATGCCCAGCTGAAAGGCGCCGAGCGCCGAGGGTGGCGGCGGTGCTGGCGGTGCGGCACGCTGATACAAATGTGGCAGCAACATTTCCGTATACGGCGAACGGCCAAACATTTGCAAATGCTGGCGCGCCTTCTCGAGCAGCGCCAGCGAAGCGGCATCTGCCTCTTGCGGCGTCAGTTGCCCCATCAGCGGGTCCGGAAAGAAGCGCAGCGGTGCCGCACGCATATGCTGATCGAAGAAGAACGAATCCATCGGATCTCTAAAGCCAAGAAACGAGAGCAAAGTTATAGAAAGTTGGTTTTATTGCCAGATTTTGCTTGAATTGAACTTAAGACTAAGTAAAAGAATTCTTTTCCCATTCGTTGCTTCACTTAGAACGTTATATGTATTTCTTCAAGTGTAACCTGTTGCTCTTTTTGTTTTTTGTTGCCGCACGGAGGCAGCGCAAAAGAGCAATAACATAATTACGTTGAAAGTAACTGCCAATTGCCGACACTAAACAACGCCAGCAACAACAACAGCAACAACCAGCCAAGCAACAGCAACAACAACAACATTCACTCATTATTTTCGTGTTTTCATTTCATGTACGAATCGGCTTCAAAGTTAAAAGCGCCGATCTGTAATTTACGCCACTTAAGACGCCGCCGTGCCGGCTAAAAAAAACATTGAATGTTGTTGTTGTTGCTGTTGTTGTTGTTGTTGCTGTTGTCCATGTTGCTGCTGGGCGCTGCTGCCTGCGTTTGCTGTCTTAATAGTACACGTTGCCGGCCGCCTTGCAACACTTTTTGAAGTCGCTGTCCGAAAACAAAAAAAAACAAAAACAAAATTGATTCAAAAGGGCAGTTCTTAAGGCCTGTGCCTAAGAGCCTGCAAGGGGCGACAAAGAGAGAAAAGGAGAGAGAGAGAGGAAGAGAGAGAGAGGGAGAGAGAGAGAGGGAGAGAGAGAGACTTGAAAGAGTTGCTGCTGTTCTGAGGGAATCCTGTGTAAGCTGTGCAACATGTTGCCAACTGCCTTTAAATAGTTGAACTAATATATTTTTTAGGAAGTTGAGTTAAAGAAAATCAATCAATAAATGTTTTTAGATAAATTAAACATACAAAACTAATTTATTTATAATTTGCAATGCCCAAAAGAGAACCTTAAAGGATGGAGTTAAATATTTTATTAATTTTGTTAAAGTTAGAACTTTTAATAGTTGAGTTTCACGATTTGTCACACAACTAAAAGGTATTCTAAGAAAATTAATCAATAAATATTTTTAGATGAAATAAACATACGAAAATAATTTATTTAAAAGTTGTAATGTCCAGTAAAAAGAGAGTATAAAAATTGAGCTTAAAAAATGTAGTTAAATATTTTATTAATTTTGTTAAAGTTGGAACTTTTAATAGTTGAGTTTCACGATTTGCCAACTTGTGGTTGATTATAAGAAAATCAATCAATAAATATTTTTACTTTAATAAAACATATAAAAATAATTTGTTCATAATTTTAGATGCCCAATAAAAAGTTAGTGCAAAAATTGAGCTTAAAGGATGTGGGCAAATATTTTATTAATTTTGTTAAAGTTGGAACTTTTAATAGTTGAGTTTCTCGAGTTTCTCTTGTGTGACAAAAGTAAAAAGTATTCTAAGAAATTGAATCAATAAATGTTTTTAGATAAATTAAACATATAAAAATAATTTATTTATAATTGGAAATGCCCAGTAAAAAGTTTGTAAAAAAAATTGAACCTAAAGGATGTGGGCAAATATTTTATTAATTTTGTTAAAGTTGTTACTTTTAAAAGTTGTTTATGACGATTTGTCACACAAGTAAAAAAGTATTCTACACCTCACTAACTTACATTAATCCTCAGAATATATCCATATTACTTAACTTTACAACTTCAGTGAAGAATAGAATGAAAATTCATGAAAACTCACGAACAATCTTAAGTACTTAAGTTCTTTTGCCGCTGCTATCCCGCTGCTCTACTTTTAATGGAAACCGATTCAGTTCGACACAAACTTTCACACCTTTTTGCTAATCAGCAGACAACTTTGACTTTAGCTACTGTAAGGTGAGGCAAACCCTAGCCTAGGTTCAACATAAATAGGGTCATAAATCGGCAAAACAAGCAACATAAAAATACAAAGATAATGGGGGTCAAAACTACAACTATTTGAGTTTAGTTCAGGGCACTCAAGAACGTAAGTTATAAAAAATAAGAACTCACCTATCAAAATCGGTGAGACGCGACGAATCGCGAAATCCCTTTGCGAACGGATTCGAATCGATTTTCAATTTGGTAATCAATTGATTCTGATAGGCCGTCACGGCCGTGAATACCGTCTCCGGGAAAACGAACGTTTTATGATCCATATCCTGCAGCTCCTTGGGATTGCCGGGTATGCTCTGGCCATGGCTCAAACGCACCAAATGTATCCGTGGCTGATATCGATGCATTGAATTCAGCACGACCTAAAGAGAAACACGAAATGAAATATGTTTTTTCTCTCTCTCTTTTTGTTCGTTTTTGTCAGTGCTCATAAAAACATGTACAAACAACAACAACAACAACAAGAACAACAATAATAAAAAATAGTATTTCAGTGTTTGTTTTGACGCTTCTCGGGGCAAAGCGCTCACAGCATCCTTTATGGCGGCGATAAAAGCGGTAGCTTGCCTCGTAAACAGAGCGTCGCCACTCTTTCCATTATATATATATATATGGCGACTATATATATATGTGGTACATATGTATATAGTGTAGCGGCGGGGAAGATTTCGTTCCTTTGCGCCTTTTGCCACCAAATTGCCAACAATTTTCATTCATTTTTTGGAATTTGCATATGCCGCCGCCGCCGAGATATGACAGGTTATCCTCTCTCCATCTCTCTCCCTTTCTCACTCATTGTTTGTCTATCTCTTTCTGGCCGTCAACATATGAACAATGGCAGCCTGCAGTCGCCGCTGTTCTTGTTTTTCTTTTTTACGACTCTTTCTCCTCTGTCTTGAACTAAATTATTCATAAATGTTTTGTGGCCAGAAAGGATGCTCAAAGGCGACGGCTTGATAATAACTACGAATCTCTCGCGTGAATTTTCACGGCTCACGAAACTTGTGTAAATGCTGTGTGTGTGTGTGTGGGAGCGGTATTTGGCATTTTTATTGCCGGAACCCATTACATGGAGAGAGTAAAGTAAGTAGGTTCAAACTAACTTCGTCAAAACTGAGCGATTCTCAAAAGCTATAGCTTCAAAGTCGTGGCTTGTTACGCGGATTAAAACTGCAGTATTTGGCATTTTTATAGCCGGAACCCATTACATGGAGAGAGTAAAGTAAGTAGGTTCAAACTAACTTCAAAACTGAAGCGATTTTCAAAAGCTATAGCTTCAAAGTCGTGGCTTGTTATGCGGATTAAAACTGCATTCAAAGTTTGGACACGAAATCGATTTGTTTCCCACTTTGTGTCAATGTCCTTTCGCGCTTCAACCTTTGACCCTCGCCAACTCACCTGTCCACTCTTATCCATCTCGTTATTTGTCAGCTTCACCTTCTCGAAGGAGACGACTTGCTTGCGCAGCGCCTCCGGGCTAATGGGGCTGTCCGGGTGGGCGTAAATGCGAGCGGGCGGAGGCGGATCCGCCTTGCCGGCGACCAGCCACGAGCTCCGATGATATGCATAGCGATAGCGACGCGAATCCAACGGCACAATGTCCAGCAGCACTGCATAACGATCCGGCGGCTGGATTTGCCTCAATGGACCCGAGAAGCTAACACGCACCGTCGGGAACATGCGCCTGAAAGTATACACAAACAAAAAACTGTTAGGATAAGGGAAGAAATCTAATACGAAATAACATCCCCAAAAACAAAAATCGTGTGCTTTTTTATGTTTATTTTTTTATTGCTCGCCATTGTTGTTGCTTGTACGCATATTTAATTTTATGACTTTTAGCACGTTTTTGACACATTTCCGCGACGAAATAACGCCACTGCCACACCCCCTCACCACCCTCCCCACAACAACAACTAAACAACTCAACTCAAAGTTGTTTCCATACCCAGCTCCAAGTGTAAATGACGCTAATGACCCAGCCCAGTTCTTTTGTCATTTGTCTTCTGGATTTCATGTTTGTGCCTACCTGAATATGAAGCTTATACACGTATGTGTGTGTGTGTGTATGGGTGTGCGTGTGTGTGTTGCTTTTAGTTGAGTTGTAAATGAATGTTGCAACATTTGTCATAATAATCTACTAATTAACAATATATGTTCTAGAGCATTTGTTGTTGCTTTATGGAAAAATCATTTGGGTGGTGATTACTAGGGAGGCATGAATTCACTAGTTACCAAGGAACTATACGAAATTTAGTTGAGTATATATGTTGTAGAGCATTTGTTGTTGCTTTATGGAAAAATCATTTGGGTGGTGCTTAGTGAAGAAGGCATGAATTCACTAGTTACCAAGGAACCACACCCAATTAAATTGAGTATATATGTTGTTGAGCATTTGTTGTTGCTTTATGGAAAAATCATTTGTGTGGTGATTACAAAGAAGGCATGAATTCACTAGTTACCAAGGAACTACACCAAGTTGAGTTAAAAGAAGATTCTTATAATGTTAAATCTTATACTCCATTTATGAATTATATATCCTTAACTCTCCTTTAGTATATATTTATATAAATAACTTACTGCATGTGAAAAATCACTTGGATGGTGATTACAGAGAAGGCATGAATTAAGTAGTTACCTAAGAACTACAGTAAAGTTAATTGAAGACGTTTGATATACTAAGAAGGCATGAATAGTCTAGTTACCAAAGAATTAGATTCAGAATTAGAATAAGTTAATTGAAGGCGTTTGATATGGGATTCTTAGAAGGTTGAATCTTTAGTGTGGTAGAGAATTAGTTGTTGCGATATGGTGATTACGAAGAAGGCATGAATAGTCTAGTTACCAAAGAATTAGAGTTAGAATAATAATAAGTTTAAAGAATACGTTGGATATGGGATTCCTAGAAGGTTTAATCTCATACTCTAGTTATGAATTAACAATATATGATTGCAAAGAAAGCATGAATACACTAGTTACTCAAGAATTAGATTCAGAATTAGAAAAAGTTAAAAGAAGACGTTTGATATGGGATTCTTACAAGGTTAAATCTTATACTCTAGTTATGAATTAAATTTCTTTAACCTCTCTTTAAGTATATATTTATATAAATAACTTACTGCCTGTGGAAAAATCACTTGTATGGTGATTACAAAGAAGGCATGAATAGTCTAGTTACCAAAGAATTAGAGTTAGAATTAGAATAAGTTAATTAAAGACGTTTGATATGGGATTCTGAGAAGGTTTAATCTCATACTCTATTTATGAATTAACAATATATGATTACTAAGAAGGCATGAATTGACTAGTTACCAAAGAATTAGGTTCAGAATTAGAAAAAGTTAAAAGAAGACGTTTGATATGGGATTCTTAGAAGGTTTAATCTCATACTCTAGTTATGAATTAAATTTATTTAACCTCTCTTAAAGTATATATTTATATAAATAACATACTGTCTGCGATTCATTTGTGTGGTGATGACAAAGAAGGCATGAATAGTCTAGTTACCAAAGAATTAGAGTTAGAATTAGAATAAGTTAAAAGAAGTCTTTGGATATGAAATTCTTAGAAGCTTTTACTTTAGTTATGAATTAAATTTCTTGAACCTCTCTTTAAGTATATATTTATATAAATAACATACTGCTCCAATGCATAAATCACAATCGGTTTCGCTCCCTACCCCTTTGGCAATATAAGTATCATGCAGCAATGTAATTGATAATAATATCAGACATTATTGTCAACCATAAATCGCTCGGCTACAACACATTACAACATGCATTTAACAGCAGTGACATGAAATGTTGTCTTTTTCATATCAAATACACGAGATGTGGGCGTGTCTGGTGCACTTGGCAGTCATGTGTGGACGGCCAGGGTTGCCAACAACAGTGTGTGTTGCAATGTTGCATGTTGCATGCCTGCAATTAGCACTATTGTAGTCGAAACAATCTTATCAAACAGCTGGCATCAGCTGCACTCAAGCTTGACCCAACGGCTCTGTGGCAACTCTGGTCACTTAATCTATATGCCCGAAAATGCAGCCAAAGAGTTGTTAAAGAAAAGTTCGTAACGCTTTTGATAGCTTGCTAATGTGTCCATAAATGTGTGAAAATGCCAAAAACGTGCCACGCCCACTAAAAAGCAAACACACACCGCCCCCACACCCCACACCCCCTCTCTCCTTCGTTGTTTTACTGCTGCTGCTGCTGCTGGCGGAAATGTCGTAAATCATATTGCCAACATTTACATACATTTTTACGAGCCAAACTCAGCGGCAAAAATGCCAGCGGGAAAAACTCTCCCTCCTCCGCTGCGTAAAGTGTGGGCGTGGCACACACACAGAAACAGTTTTCTGTATATATATATATGTATATTCTATGTTTTTTGGTGTGGATTTTATGTATTTGTTTATGGGAAAATTAGGGAAATGGCTTTCACTCTATTTCGCAGTCGGTGCCAAAGGTTACAATTATGAAGTTTACACACCATTTGTGACCAGGCAGCGAGGGTTGCTCTTACACTTTCAATTAAGCTTTTTCACTCTCCAACCACAACTAATACACTATCACTCTCTCTCCCTCTCTCTCTCTCTCTCTCTCTCTCTCTTGCTCTTTGTTGCAACGCCCAATTAGACTGCCTCGTGGAACTTCCGCTACTCGAATTCATTATCAACACCTTAGTTCCAGCAAATTAAGCTGACGCAGCTAATAAATGCAACTAAATGCTAATTCCCAACCCCAAGTTCTCTCTTTGTTGTACTCAAAACTGAACTAAATGAAAACTGAGCCGATGATCGTTATCGCTTGCTTGTAAAAATATATGAAGCGCAGCCCATTTATCTCTCTTTCCCACTTCTGTCCGTCTCTTTCTTTGTTTATCATTTAATTAATTCATAAATTGCCAGCAGCATACACTGCTCAAAAGATTATAGTTATAGTATGTGTTGCATATTTTTTTATTTCATTAAATTTGTTGAAGAAATTTTTGCATTTATTTTTTTGTTATTAAAATATTTTTGTATCATAATGTTTTGCTATATGAAGTTTCTTTGCCCATATTATTTATTATTATTTTTTTCAGTGCATTAATTATTATTAAATGTTGAATATTTGTTTATTTCATTTAATTTGTTGAAGAAATTATTTTATTTTTTTTTTAAATTTTTTTTATTTATTATTTATTTCCTAAAGTTTTGTTTCATGAATTTTCTTTCCCAATATTATTTATTATTATTTTTTTCAGTGCATTAATTATTATTAAATGTTGAATATTTGTTTATTTCATTAAATTTGTTGAAGAAATTATTTTATTTTTTAAATATTTTTTATTTATTATTTATTTATTTATTTCAAAATATTTTGCTTTATTAATTTTCTTTTCCAATATTATATTATATTATATATATTATATTATAATATTTTTTTCAATGCATTAATTAATATTAAATGTTGAATATTTGTTTATTTCATTAAATTTGTTGAAGAAATTATTTTATTTTTATTTTTTTAATATTTTTTATTTATTATTTATTTATTTATTTCCTAAAGTTTTGTTTCATGAATTTTCTTTCCCAATATTATTTATTAATAATGATGAATATTTGTTTATTTCATTAGATTTGTGAAGAAATTATTTTATTAATTTTTTTTTATAAAATTGTTTATTTAATTTTATTTATTTATTTCAAAATATAATATAATATTCTTTTTTTAAGTGCATTAAATTAATTATTGAATATTTGTTTATTTCATATAATTTATTGAAGAAATTATTTTATATATTTTTTGATTAGAATATTTTTTATTTATTTAAAAATATTTTTCTTTCCCAATATTATTTTTTTCAGTGCAGTAATTAATATTAAATGTTGAATATTTGTGTATTTCATATAATTTATTGAAGAAAATATTTTATTTATTTTTTTATTATAATATTTTTGTTTCCCAAAGTTTTGCTTCATTAATTTTTATTTTCCCAATATTTCTCTCAGTGCAGTTTACTACTTGGCTCTGCCTTCTTTAACTGCCTGTCCACCTTTTTTAATAACCACTGATCCTGCCACGTTTCGGAACTTGTTTCATTGTTGTCCTTGCCCCAAAATGATAAATGTTTCTTGCCAACCTTTTCCGAGTTCAGCTGCTGACCGCACAATAAAATATTAATGAAGTTGTATCGAAAATGTTTTGAATTTAATCAATTTTGAAGTTCCGTTGCAGTTGCAGTTGCCACTGTTGCAAGAGTTTTGTGTGTTGCTTGTTTCGAGCATGAAAATTGCAATTGTTACGCGCCTTTTAACCAAGGATACTACTGTTTTCCCCCCCTCGCTCTCTGCCGCATAAAACAATCGAATAACATGCGTGAAGAGTTTGTTGTCGCTAAAATATTGACAAACATTTCGCCTTCCCTTAGTCAATTGCCTCCCGCTGTCTGCGACTCAAACAATTAGGCCGCCCGTAAGTTTTGGTCCTTGCTCATTGCAACCACATTTGGCAGCGACTGCTGCTTTTTGTTAGCCTTAACCACGCTGACAGCGTGACAAAATCGTGACAAACACAAACCACGTGACATTTTATCTCAATGACCGCAACAACAGTTTTCAAAACCAAAAACAGCAACAGGTAAGAATCGGCTTGCCTCAACGATCCCTTTTCTTGCTTTTATTCTGACTTTTCTTTTATCATAAATCATTTTGTTGCACAGTCCTTGCTTCCTTTAAGGTTTTTGTCTTGCTTGCATTTTGCTTAACTTTTTTTAGAGTTTTTTTTTTTTGGCTTTCTTTTGCATGTTTTGGCAACACTTAGTTTGAGTATTTCCCAATGCAATTCTTTCTATGGATAAAAAAAATATCTAAAAATATTTTTAACGTTTTAAAAGGAGTTTTATGTTATCCTTATACTTTCCAGATAGTTTCTACGGGACAACAACTAATATTTTTTTTGGCTTTCTTTTGCATGTTTTGGCAACACTTACTTCACGCATTACTCAATGCAATTCTTTCTATGGATAAAAAAAAAATTTAAAAATATTTTTAATGTTTCAAAAGGAGTTTAATGTTATCCTTATACTTTCCAGATAATATCTCCATACAAATATAATATTTTTTTTGTTGCTCAATTCTTACTTCCTTTAAGTACTTTTTTTGTCTTGCTTGCATTTTGCTTAACTTTTTTTAGAGTTTTTTTTTGGCTTTCTTTTGCATGTTTTGGCAACACTTACTCAATCCAAATCTTTCTAGCGGTAAAAAAAAATCTCAAAAATATTTTTAACGTTTCAAAAGGATTTTTATGTTATCCTTATACTTTCCAGAGAGTTTCTACGGGACAACGAGTAATTTTTTTTTTTTTTGGTTTTCTTTTGCATGTTTTGGCAACACTTACTTCACGCATTACTCAATCCAATTCTTTCTAGGGGCAAAAAAAATTTCAAAAATATTTTTGACGTTTCAAAAGGATTTTAATGTTATCCTTATACTTTCCAGATAATATCTCCATACAAATACAACATTTTTAATCCATTAAAATTCGAAAGGGAAGAGTTGCTTTCATATCCAAATACCCTTTAACGCATATACATCATATTTAAGCAATTTAAAGAATATTACTCAAAAATACACAGAAACCTACAGTTTTTGTAGTTGTTGTTGTTGTAGCCAAACGATGTGCTGACATTGATCCATATCAGGCAAGAGAAAATATCCTTGCCCGCACAAATGTAAATAAAAAATGAAAAAAAAAGCGGCCAGGCCGACTTTGGCTCTAATTACAGGGCCAAGACTCAGCGACAGGCAACAACGAATGACATTTGGCAAGGGGAAAGGGTGAAAGAGGGGAAAGGTGGAAAAGGGGGGTCAAAGGACATGCAAATGTGTTGTTAGCGCGACAATCGGCAGCTATTACATTGCAATTTATACTTTTGTGGCGCTGTCACAGAAACCGGGCCAAAAAGGAGTAAATTTGTTAATGTGTCGCAAATGCGCGCAGCAGGAGAGAGAGAGAGAGAGGGGGAGAGAGTGGGGAAGGTAAACAATAGAAAGGGTTAACATACACACACAAAGTGTGAAGCCAAAAGCCAAACAAACAAAAGTTGCCAAGCGAAATTAAAAAACAAAAAAAACTTGCAGAAGAAGAAGAACTAAGTTCCTAACTACTAAATGCCACACATACATAGCATACATAGCTACTGTGCATGTGTGTGTGTGTTTAGCTATCGTCGACTAATGCGCATTTCGCATGTCATCAACATAAGAACCTGCAGAACAGCAACAACAAAAACAACAGTAATAACAAACAACAACTAAAGTCAGTGTGGTGAAATTTATGTTTCATGCATGCTTCACTCTTTTTATACCCTGTACAAACGTAGTTGGTGTATGGGGTATATCAGTTTCATAGTTAATGAATTTATGCACCAATAAAGTCATATTAATAACAGGATTCGTTTTTACTTGTGGAAGTAATTTATTTTTGGGTATAAGTTTAAAATTTAAAAAAAAAATACTTTCTTTATAATTTTTTTTTTTATATTTTAATCCTATCTTTTTGTATAAGTTTAAATTTTAAAAAAAAAATACTTTCTTTATAATTTTTTTTTTTTTTTGCCAAAATTCCCTTTATGTTTATGAAAAAATTGTCAAAAAGTTAAAAGTAAGCAAAAGGAAAATTTAAAAAATATTATTAAGTAACTCCTGAATCTTTTTAAACTTAATATTCAATATAAATAATTAAATAAAGGAAAATTTAAAAAATATATTATTAACTAACTCCTGAATCTTTTTAAACTTAATATTCAATATTAATAATAAAATAAAGCAAAATTTAAAAAATATTATTAAGTAACTCCTGAATCTTTGTAAACTTAATATTCAATATAAATAATTAAATACATTTTATTTGTTTTTATATATTCCCTCAGAAAAATATTCCTTGCATCTCATTCTTAACGAGTGCAGGGTATTTTACAGTCAGTCAACGCCTGTCTTGCTTTATTCATGCACAGTTTTACACACACACACATACACACAAAACGACATTCGCACGAAAATCGTCAAGCGATAATTTTTTGGAGTCAACTTTGTTGAGTTGCGAATGAAAAGTCGTTTAAGCATTCCGCAACGGTATGCGTGTGAGAGAGAGAGAGAGAGAGAGAGAGAGAGTGTAAGTGCTTGTGAGTGTGAGTTTTAGCTACAAAACAGCTGACAAGAAACAGCCGCCAATTTGGCTGCCTCTGCTTTTTGTTTTTGGCTTCTCTTTTTGGGTTGTTTTTCGTTTTTTGGGTCTGCCTCTTGCTAATCGAAAATCGAAAAATCGACGGCATATTATTTCGATGCCTTGTCAATCAATTCAAGCGGAATGTAGTTAGTGTGAGGGGGAGGGTAGGTATAGGCGGCGGGGTACGTAATGAGAAACTAACCAAAAACTTGCTGATATTTTGCAGTTAACTTAAATTTGTGTTTTCTTTTCGTGGGGTGGGCCGAATGTCGTGAATACCGTAAATGTGAATGTAAATCGGAGTACTTGTACTTAAAAGACTCCACTCCCCCCCACCGCTCGTTCGGTTACGCCCCCTTTTTTACCCCAGTGAGTGAAAGGCGTATTCAAGTTTTATTGATTGTTGATGTTGTGTTTCGGAGTTTCAGGATGATTTCCTGGCGACGGCATTTATGTATCTTTTTTTGAGTATCTGATTAGTAGGCGATTGAACGATTGAGCGATTGATTGCTTGCAAATCGCTTCGCATGCCCCAAAAATGGCTAATTGAAAGTTTCCGAATCGAAATCTTTAATAAGTAAGCGGTTTTGATAAGGAGAGAATCGAAAGAGAGTTTTCAGATATGTTTTTGGGACAAGAAACTTTTAAAGTTAAAGAAAATATTACAAAAAAAAATCTTACAAAACCTTAAGTAATGATTCCTACTTCTTTGCGGGCAAGAGGTTACTTGTAATGCATTCCGAACGCAATCAACATTGCATGCACTTCTTTCACACGATATGAAAGATTTCTTAATATGATACTAAAAATGAATCTATGAGAATGATATAGGCATATAGTATAAGTAAAAAGTTGTTACTTGTAATCCCTTCCATTCCGAACCCATTCAACATTGACTTTTCACACTTCGATATGTTTCTTAATAAGCAATCGATTATAATAGAAAGAGAGTTTTGATATGATACTAAAAATGAATCTATGAGAATGATATATATATGCAATATATAAGTAGAAGGTTACTTGTAATCCCTTCCATTCCTTAACCAATTCAACATTTCATTCACTTATTTCACACTTCGATATGTTTGTTAACTATGATACCGAGAGTACATAAAAGAAGAGAGTTACTTGTAATCCATTTAACATTTCATTCACTTATTGCACTCTTGATATCACTTCTTAATCATGATAGCGAGAGATTAGAAAGTTTAAAGAGTTTTCAGATGTGTTATTAAACGTTAAAGTTCGGATATGATACTAAAAATGAATCTATAGTCATATAGTATATGTAAGAAGAAGTTAAGAAGGTTACTTGTAATCCATTCCATTCGGAACCCATTACACTTGATATGTTTCTTAATAAGCAATCGATCATGATAGAGAGAGATTATGATAGAATGATACTAAAAATGAATCTATGAGAATGATATAGGCATATAGTATATGTAAGAGTAAGAGTAAGAGTAAAAAGGTTACTTGTAGTCTATTCCATGGGTTCGGAATTCACTTATTTACACTTGATATCCTTCTTAATCATGATAGAGAGCGATTAGAAAGAGAGATTTTAGATGATTGATTAAACCTTAAAGTTTTGATATCATATAAAAATGAATCTATAGACATAAAGTATATAAGTAAGAAGGTTACTTGTAATCCCTTCCACTCCGAATCATTCAACATTTCATTCACTTATTTCACACTTAATATATTTCTTAATCAAGATACCGAAGTTACATAAAATAAATGTTACATTGTAATCCATTCACATTTCATACACTTATTGCACACTTGATATGTTTCTTAATAAGATAGATGATGATAGAAAGAGAGTTTTCCGATGTGTTATTGAATCTTGAAATTTTGAATATATAAAAATGAATCTATATAGTATATATAAGTAGAAGGTTACTTGTAATCCCTTCCATTTCTTACCCATTCAACATTTTTTAATCATGTTATTGAACGTTGAAGTTTGCATATTATAAAATAGTATGATAAAAATGAATCTATATATATGAATCTATGTGCATATCACACTTCGATATGTTTGTTAATGTTCCACGTTCACGTTTTTCTCACCTGCCCGTTTTGGTGATGATCATCTCGGTGCCGAGCTCGTGGAACTTGTCCCACAGCTCCTTGGTCTCCAGATGGCACTGCACGGGCATGAGATCATCGCAATTGCAAGTGCCAAGTATTTTGGGCGTTGGCTGCTGCGAAGAGTAAGGCAGAGGGGAGAGAGAAAGAGAGAGAGAGAGCGATAAGCATAGATATGTTGTGAAGTTGTAGACTAAGTTGCATATGCGAGGGTTGCCTGGCAATAATCTACTTTTTAACTTAATATTTTATCATTTTTGGAAACTTAAACCAAGAACAAATAACAAAACCAAAGTTAAAAGTTTTTGAAATCAAGCAAAAATAACACAAATGCATAATTATCTATATGTGATAACTGTAATTCAGATATCTCTTTCACATTGCTTTGGAGCAACCCTCGCACAAGTTTTGCACTTGACTTTTTTGCTTTGCGTTTTTGTTGTTGTATTGGCTTTGGTGCTAACTTTGTTGGGCTTTTTTACCTGCGCAGGCTCCTCGGGAGACAGGCGCTCGTCTTCTGTTTGGGGGCTGTTGGCTGCGCGTGGGGGCGGGGCAGCGGGCGGCGGCGGCGAGGGTGTGCTGCCAGCGCCAGTTGCAGCTGATGTTGCGCTCGTGCCACGCCCACTCCCACTCCTCGATTTGTGGTGAGGTTGCTGTTGTTGTTGTTGTGATGATTGTGTTGTTGTCGTTGCTTGTTTGGCATTGCATGTTGCTGATGTGTATGTTGTTGTTGTTGCTGTCGATGTTGCTGTTGTTGTTGCAGTTGCTGTTGTTGCTGTGCAACACGCAACGCCTGACGCGCCTGCTGCGATGCTGCCGCTGCGGCTGCAACAGCCGCCGCTGCTGCTGCTGCCGATGTTGCTGATGTTGCCGTTGGCGTTTCGCTGTCGCTGCAGTCAACCACATCAACGTCAACATCATCGTCCGCATCCTGCGTCGAATATTGCTCAACAGACAACGGACCTGGGAGAGAGAGAGGGAGGGAGAGAGAGAGAGAGAGAGAGAGAGAGATGGGTAGTGTGAGAGATTGTGTGAAAAGAGTTATCAAGTTGCAACAAGAGGAGGCTGGCAGCAAACAACATTTGTTGCACATCCAAAATGTGTTGTTGCTTCAATCCTTTTTTCTACCCTTTTTCCATAGAGTATATTGACTTACAAGCTTAAGTTGTACTTAAAAATAATATTTAATGAATATTTTAGTTCAAAAATTTTCAAAATTTCTTAAAAATAACTTTTTTCAACGGAAAAGAAGATGGCTTCAACTTTTTCTACCCTTTTTCCATAGGGTATATTGACTTATAGGCTTAAGTTGAGTTAAATTGTACTTAAAAATAATATTTAATGAATATTTTGGTTCAAAAAAAGTTCAAAATTTCTTACAAATAACTTATCGTAACGGAAAAGAAGATGGCTTCAACTTTTTCTACTCTTTTTCCATAGAGTATATTGGCTTATAAGCTTAAGTTGAGTTAAACATTGCTTAAAAGTTACTTAAAAATAATATTTAATGAATATTTTGGTTCAAAAAAGTTCAAAATATCCTAAAAATAACTTATTTCAACTGAAAAAAAGATGTCTCCGACTTTTTTCTAACCTTTTTCCATACAGTATATTGGCTTATAAGCTTAAGTTGAGTTAAAAGTTACTTAAAAATAATATTTAATGAATATTTTGGTTCAAAAATGTTCAAAATTTCTAAAAACTAACTTATTTCAACGGAAAAGAAGATGGCTTCAACTTTTTTCTACCCTTTTTCTATAGAGTATATTGACTTATAAGCTTAAGTTGAGTTAAAAACAGCTTAAAATGTACTTAAAAATAATATTTAATGAATAATTTGGTTCAAAAAAAGTTCCAAATTTTTTAAAACAAACTTATTTCAACGGAAAAGAAGATTTTTGCTTTCCGATATGATTAAATAATCAGGGTATTAACTAGTTCCAAAGCGATTTTCATTTTCTTTTTGTTTGATTCGATACTTTTTTGAAACAAGGAAAAGCTGCTCGCTTATATTTTTGGACAGTAGCAATGGCAACATGTTGCATGTGGCATTGATGACGCACATGGGATGCATTATAGCCGAATCGATACAAATATGCAGATACGAACAACAAATTCAATTAACTTCTGCGGCCCAAAAATACAATTTTATATGTTAATTTGTTCAAAGTTGTTGGCAGTGTGTGTTGCATGTGTATGTGTTGCATGTGTGTGTGTGTTGCATGTGTTTGTGTGTGTTTTTCGCATTGTTTTTATCAAATAATGAATTGCAATTGGCAAATGAGGCAAATGTGGCAAGCAGCCCAATTATTGCATCTAAATAGTTTTGCGAATGCACAAATCGATATCACGCTATGTGTGTGTGCCACGCCCCCTAACGCCTACGGATACACCCCGTCTATATCTGTTTGGCGAAATTGGCTTTGATTATTTTATTGCTGCCGCAATTATCGAGTCATCAACGTTTTCATTGTCATCAATATGCAATTTATGAACGAGTCGTGCGGCAGGGGGAGTGGCAGGGGGGGAGTTGGAAAAAAACAACACATTATAAGCGTAAAGTTGCAATTTTATAGCTATAGCTTTGTGGCACGTAGCGGGGCAGGTGGCAGAGATTAAATGCGGCATTAGCTTAATTATTCAAATTGTAAGTTTTAAGCAAAAAACATTAATGCAAAAGCTAATTTGATTAATCAAATCAATATGTTTAAGTTATTCAACTTAACAGGTATTTAATTTTATTTAACTTTACTTAAGCAAATATCTGATTAAACTTAGTTTAAAACAAGTTAAACTAACTTAAAATCAGTTAAATATTTAAACGAGATTTTTTTATACCTTAAACCTATCAAAAACAGGTAAAAAGGGTATTAAGGGTTTGTGCAAGTGTATGTAACAGGCAGAAGGCAGCATCTGCGACCCCATAAAGTATATATATTCTTGATCAGCAGCAACAGCCGAGTCGATCTCTGAGACTATAAGAGCTAGAGACTCCAGATTTGGAACATAAGCTCGTCTTATCCCTAGGCAGTACAAATTTGTTTCAGATTTTCGATAACTCTTCCCGTTTTCGATATACACATGTGATCGATAACAACAAAATCTTGAATTTCGAAAACTTTATTATGCAGTTTGAAACATTAATCGAAATAATGACAAACTGTGAAATTTTTATTGAAATCGATTTAGAAACACAGAAGATATGGAGCATTGAAGTTAAGTCAAGTATGCACAATACGCGAACACTCACACATACTTGCAAGCACTGACCGTACGCATAAAGCAAAGGGTTCAGGGTATCGTCTATTCGGGATTTCTCGACTAGATCCTTCTTACTAGTTTATTATTATTATTATTATAAATAAGCTTCAACTTAAATTTCTTCAAAGAATATCGAATAAAAATCAAATATAAATTCGCCTAAAAGCCAAACATTATTGTTTATATGTTTAACAACATTTGATTGCATTTGCAATAAAAAAAAAAATTTATTCTTCATTTTATTATTAAATGTGCCCATAAATATTTTATTAGACCCATGAGTAATATCTTAGAATCTGAACCTATAAAAACTTAACTTATAAATTTTACTGCTAAATAATTATTTAATATGGGAACATGTTTATTTAAGCTTTTAACTTGGCATAAAAATGGAAATGTTTAAAGAATACTTATATATTTTTAATTTCTTTACATGAGAGGATTTGATTATCGAATATGTAAAAGGCATTTGCCGCATGCCAAGTTCTATTAAATCGATTTATGTGAATAAAATTAAGTACTTTGATTATTTTGAAAGTCTTAAAACTTATTTAAATATTCATTTTGTGATCTAGGCTATATAAAGATTTTTTTGTTCACTTCAATATATGCAAAACTTGAAACCCTTTTCACACTTTTGTAAAAATCTAAAAAACTGCGATGGAAAAAAAATGTTTTTGTATAAAATATAAAAAACTTAAATCTGGCCATAAAATTATTTAAAATTAGTAGCTTTTGTTATTAAATGAATTCTTAAGGAAGTTATATAGCGTTATCTTTTTTTAACTTTCTGCAACATTTTGAATAAATAAATTAAAACCCCTTTTGCTTTTACTATAAAAAACCGTCAAACTTTCTTATATCAAAACTCAAAGGCGACAAAAAGGCTTCCTTATAGAGAGGATTCGTTATATGGATAGGATTTTTTGGTTGAACCAACTTGCAATGTTTTGAAATTGAGTTCGTTATATGGAAAACTTCGTTATACGGAAGATCGTAATAGGAAAAAAAAGTTTGACTGATATATCAAGAAGTATATATGCCAACTAATATTTTGATATATTTTTATTTGTATACGTTGTTATGTCTAAGCTTTTTTTTAAATCATTTTTAGCTTCAAATTATTAAATTAAATTATGTAGCTTTATTTTTTGCATAAATTTGGGAAATATCTAGCTTACAATTATTAATATTTTTCTATAATAATTTAATTGTTAATAAAAAAGGCTGAGGATCTAATCTCTGAGCCTGAAAGTCTTTCTGGGAGTTTGGCTAACATGCTTAGCCTTTACTTTGCTTTTAAATATTTTTCAAATATAATATAAATATATTTCATTTTATTAAGAGGTATTCATCCCATTCCTAACTATATTCTTCGACTTTTTAGAGTATTTTAAAACTTTGAACATTTTTAAATCATATTCAAATATAATATACAATTATTTAAATACATTATGGAGTCTTTCAAAAATTTTAACATTTTATAATAATATTCAAATACAATATACAATTGTTTAATTTTATTACGAGTTATTGAAAGTATTTCCAACTATTTTCTTCGACTTTTTATATACTTTCTACTCTTAAAATAAGTAGTTGAGATATATATTTAAGAGTTATAAGTATATTTATTGACGTTTTCAGTAGTAGGATCAATCGTCTTTCGATACGTTGAACATTTTAAAATGATATTCAAATACCATATAAAATTATTTAATTTTATAACAAGGTATTCTTCCTTATCCTAACTATTTTCTGTGACTTTTTAGATACTTTTTAGTTTAATAATACTTTTCAGAGATAAAAGATTGTTTCTTAAAGTTTTTAGTAGTAGAATCGAAGGAGTTTCAAAACATTGAACATTTTAAAATAATATTCAAATATAATATAAAATTATTTCATTATATTATGAAGCCTTTCAAAACTTTGAACATTTTTAAATAATATTCAAATACCATAAAAAATTATTTAATTTTATAACGAGGTATTCTACCCTATCCTAACTATTTTCTTTGACTTTTCAGATACTTTCCACTTTTAATAAGCAGTTATGATATATATTTAGAGAGATTAAAGATTGTTTCCTGAGGTTTTCAGTAGTAGGATCGATCGACTTTCAAAACTTTGAACATTTTTAAATAATATTCAAATAAAGTTTTTCAAAACTTTGAACATTTTAAAATAATATTCAAATATAATATAAAATTATTTCATTATATTATGAAGTATTTCAAAACTTTGAACATTTCAAAATAATATTCAAATACAATCTAAATATATTTAATGTTATAACTCGGTATTCCACTTTTTCCCAACTATTTTCTTTGACTTTTTAGATACTTTCAAAACTTTGAACATTTTTAAATCATATTCAAATAAAGTTTTTCAAAACTTTGAATATTTCAAAATAGTATTTAAATACAATCTAAATATATTTAATGTTATTAATAGGTATTCTACTTTTTCCCAACTATTTTCTTTGACTTTTGAGATACTTTCCACTTTAATAAGCAGTTAATATATATACTTAATCAACGAAGTTGGTTTCTTGAGGTTTATATATATATTTATAGTTCGATCGTCAATTACATTTGCTACTCACTCAGACTCCGTTCGGATGGCTCGCGACTGAGACTCGAGGCGTTTCCGCCGCGCGCCATTATTGCGGCAATTGAGAAATCCGTGGCAAAGGAAATATTATGCTGATGATTGTTCAGATGATGTTGATGATGATGATGATGTTGTTGTTGTTGATGATGATGATGCTGCTGTTGATGATGTTGTTGCAGATGATTGTTGTTGGCGATTGTTGTTGCGGCAGCTGCTGCAGCAGCAACAGCGGCCGTTGCAATCTGTTGTTGCAACTTCGCTTTGAAACTTTGTGGCGTCGGTGACGGCGGCTTAGCATTTGCCGGCTGATTGCTCAACAGCATTTTTCAAGCTAAAAGTTTAGCTCTAATAAAAATATTTGATTTTGATTTTTTGTTTATACTTGATTTTGTGTTGATAACTGTTAATTAGCACATTTTGACACGTTTTTGCGACGATTTATTATTTCGCGTATTTTTTATATCGTATCGTAACGTACGAGACGATTTACCGTTGTTGTTGTTGTTGTTGTTCTTGCCGGTTTGTTGCCGTGAAAACCGCTTTACAGTCGCACAGCTGACCATTGAATGAATTTGTGGCAACTGCGATTTGCTTTTTGCCATGTAAACGCATTCCGCCAACACACATACACTCCAAAAAGCTTCCCCCGCCCCGCTCGAGCACTGCCAACGTCTCTGCCGCTGCCACTGCCGCTGCCGCTGCCAGTAGCCCACACCTAAGTAACAACAACAACAACAACTACGCTACAGCTGACGATCTCTTACGGCGCAAAGTTTTCAACACCACGTAAGGAGAAAAAAACAATACTATCACGTTACGTTACGACTACTTAACGTTTTAACGTATGCGTAAGGCACTTTTTGTTTTTGCTTTTGCTTTTGCTGTTGTCCGGCTCTGCGCGGCTAGCGCCAAATACCTGACAGCACTGTGGGCCGCAATTTAACGCAGCTCGCGCAAAAGCGCCAAAAACTTTTCGTTTCGTCGTAAGCTCTCCTCGCTCTCGCCGCGCGCACGCAACGTAAAGCGGTTAACCGCAAGAGACAGACAGACACGTCAAACGAAACGATGAGCAATGTGTTGTGCGAGCGAGTCGGCATGCCATGCATTCCAATGCAGCGACAGCGACAGCGACGTCGCAGCGCACATAAGTCATGCTCATTTTCCAATACGAATTCCCATACACACACACACACACGAAGCTGAGAGCGCGCGTGCGAGCGAGATGGCTAGCACTTTCCGAGTGGTTGGCGCAAACAAACAAAAAAAAAAAGAACGAAGCAAAATTGAGTGTGCTGTGCGCGCAGCCTGTTGTTGTCTCGCTCTGGCGAGCGCCAACAAGTTCATAAATTCGTCATTTTGTTTTTGGGCTGTTGACAGTTGGTCTGCTTAGTTGTTGTTGTTGCCGCTGCTGTTGCTGTTGTGTCTGCTTATTGGGAGGGGGTGTGTTTTCTACATTTCGTCGGCTATTTACAAATACCTTTTTCTGCCTGGCCTTGGTGTGAGTGATTTTTTTGTTCAAGCGTTTCATTCTCATTGTGCTGAAACTCACCACGTTCCGCGTTTTGAGTGTGTTTTGTGCTTTGAGTTGAGTTAGTCTGCGTTTTGAGTGTAAAACGGAGCACAAATGAGCTGTTTATTTGTTTGTGAATGAAAAGATTTTGAGAAATGCAAAAAAAAAAGGGATAAATTAAAAAATAATGGTATTTTATGTGTTATCGATTAGGAATTCATTAAAATGTATAAAAATTGATTGAAAAAATTTATTTCAAGGTTTTTGGTCGATTTATTAAAGTTTTTTAAATTCAAATGTGATTTTTTTATATATTCTTTTTATGCGCATCACTTATTTTTCTATATATTTATCCTGTCATATTTTAAGCCCACGTTCCCACAAAAAAAAATATATAAAATATTGCCCCTCATGCAAAAACTCACGACGTTTATCTGAAAACTGTCGCGCCCTTCAATTGAAAAATATCATAATTGAATATCAGCGCAACCCACACACACAAACACACACACACACACATATATACACACTCGCACTCGAAGTAACAACCACACACCCTGCATATATGTAAATGTTTTTAATTTAAATGTTTACTTAAACAAAAAAAAAATCGGGGGAAAAAATTTAAATGCAAGAAGAAGAAAAATGCGACGATGGCGTGTGAACGCAGCAGAAAATTATTGCGTCAGACAATCAGACAGGACGCCCTACCCCCTCTCCGTCACCACCTCCCTCTATCACTCTATCCTGCGTCTCCCTCACACCAACACAGCAGGGACATAGATATGCAGCCATCTTTTTTGCATACTGTTTGTGCTCGTTGTTGTTGTTGTTTTTTATTTTTTCACAATTCGTCAGCTGCGCCCCGTTACACACAAGAGCACAAACAAACAGTAACCTCTACCCCCCCTCCCTCTCCTATCCAGCTGTTACACACTGTTCCCCTTTCCATATTGTCTCAGACTGTTCCCGCTTTGACGCTGCGGTTTCATTTGCATGCGTTTCGTGGTTTGCGTCTAACGGCAAATGTTGAGAGACGAAGCGTTAGAATTAGAGTGAGACGGGTGGAGTGGTGAGGTAGCGTATACAGTTAGACATTGCTTTTGTTTGTTTTGCACAAAAGTCGGTGACAATTTTTCAATGATTTGTTTGCAGCCAAACGAAACGAAACGAGAAAAAAACTCATTTGCATAGTCCACCATATTGTATTTCTTCCCTCCCTCCCTTCTCCCTTTTCTTTTTCATTTCTAAGCATTTGAAAAATCGTCAAATTGTGTGTTTAACTTATTGCCAAAAAGCATTTAATTTAATCTAATTAAGTTGGGTGCGCTTCCTTTTGAGTGTTTTTCTTTGTCTTTTTGTTCTATGTTTTAATTAGTATTTGCTCAATTTGGTTGCTTGTTAAGTTGGCTAACACAACAAAGCTTTTGGGCTGATTAAAACATACGAAAAACAAGTAAGAAGGCTCTAGTCGAGAAATCCCGACTAGACGATACCCTGAACCATATATGTATTATGTGTATGTGTGTATGTGTATATACGCTTCTAGTGTATACTTGACTTCACTTCAATGTTCCATATCTCCGGTGTTTCTCAACCGATTTCAATAAAATTTTCACAGATTATCATTATTTCGTCTAATGTTTCAAACTGCATCACAAAGTTTTCCAAATTCAAGATTTTGTTGTTATCGATCACATGTGTATATCGGAAACGGGAAGAGTTATCGAAAATCTGAAACATACTTGTACTGCCTAGGGATTAGGCGAGCTTATGTTCCAAATCTGGAGTCTCTAGCTCTTATAGTCTCTGAGATCGACTCGGCTGTTGCTGCTGATCAAGAATATATATACTTTTATGGGGTCGCATATGCTGCCTTCTGCCTGTCACATGCTTTTCCTCAAAACCATTATACCATTTTTACATATTTTCAATGGGTTCAGGGTATAAAAAAACTTCAGAAATCCTTTTTTGTTGCTGCCTTTGTAGTTTCGAACGGTTTTAGAGCTTTGTTTTTGTGCTAAATCAAAATGTTGTTGTTTGCTTACATGCCGCAATCTGTTGCAGTTGGGAATGGCCTACAACAACACCATATAGACTTCATATCCTAACTATTTTGAACACTCACGCAAAAAAACATTCGATTGAAAACCACAAAAACAAATCTCCAAAAACTCAATATTTTGTTTACGCTTTGACAGGATTATGGCCAAAAATGCAGAACGCGGCAGATTGGAAAACAGTTCTTGATGTTCTTGTTTTTCTTGTTGTTGTTATTTTCTGGCATTAGTTTTTATTTAGCTACGCAAAAAACAAATCGCAAAATTTCACTATTTTTTTTTTTTTTGGCTTACGTGCGCTAAATGGCCAATAAGGAACACAAGGGTTAAAACCAACTAAGCCGCCAGGATACACACATGTGTGTGTGTGCGTGTGTGTTTGCGCCGTGTGTTGCATATGGCAGGAACATGTTGCAACAGACGCACAGAGTACATTTATCAATTTTATTGCTTTGGATTCTTTCATATTGCTTTCCCTTCCCTTCGCCCCCTTCCGCACACCCGCTGTAGCAAAATAACGAACTTTACATAATTGCAAACAATTGAATTTGATGTTCATCCTTGAAGTTCGCCACGCGCGTGCCACAGTTGCACAAACAACACATACAAATCGGTTGCAGGTGCTCTCGTTGCTTGCAACTCAAGGACAACAAGCCAAGATGCCACTCATAACTATCCGAATAACCTATTAACCTCTCACTCCCACCACCTGTGAGCAATTATCCTTGAGAGAGAGAGAGAGAGAGAGAGCGAGTGAGAGGGAAGAGCTTGAGCATCCTTAATCAATTAACAGCTGCTTCAGCTGGAACTGTAGCGAGTCTTCAACTGTTTGCTTCAACTGCAACTTGTGGCATGCTGCATGCTGCATTATGGATTCTGCATACTTGGCTAATTTGATTTCATTACCGCGCCCACAACTAAATCATAAAAATCACAGCAACAACAACCGAATTCAGGGCGGAGCTGTGGCCAAGCTTAATGCGAAAATTAAACGAAGCGAAATCGCGTCAGCGCATCAACTACACTGTGCGAAAAAGTGGGTGGAGTTAGTAAGTAAAAAGATTATAGCATAGATTTAACATATTATAAGAGTTTTTTTCTTTATAATCGAGAAATTATGGATTTTAATAGTTAAGAAAAATATAAAAAAAATTCTTTAAAAATTTTTAACAAGAAAAAAACGAGTAAAATGTTTAAGTAGTAGATTTGTCAGTAAAATCGTTTATAAGCTTTATAAACTGGAAATACAGCATTGAGCTATATACCAAGCCAAAACTTTTAAGGTATAGCATTTAATAATCGGTTGAGTTTTGAGAGAGTTATGACTTCCGAAATTTCGGAAATACCTTCAAACTGATTTTTTTGGGAATTTTTTTTTGATGAATTTCGAGTGAAAATTTTTTTTAAACTGTAAATGCAGTATTGATTGAGATGCCAAGCCATAACTTTTAAGGTATAGCATTTGAAAATCGGTTGAGTTTCGAGAAGAGTGATGACTTCCGAAAGTTCGGAACTACCATCAAGTTTTTTTTGGGTAAAGTTTCAAAGATTTCGTTGAGTGTATCGAAGTTTAGCTACAGCTCCATAGCTTGCGGCACCACCATCTTCAGCAGAGCTTCCAGCTGGGCAACGCCTATCAGACAAAAGCGCTACGGTAACTGGTGCGGAAGCGGTGCAAAGAGAAGGGGAAAAAGAATCAGAGTTGAACTACCGAAAGCGTTGAAAACACTTTGTCGGCTCACAGATGCGTTGATAATATGCTAAAATTGCTGATGATGCACGCCCACAGGTGTTGCTTGTTGCAGCAAACGATAGAGATGCCCACAGAGAGAGTTGCAAGTTGCAAGTTGCACGTTGCACGTTGCAAGTTGAAATGGTTTCTCAACTCTTGGCTGACAGTTTCCTGGCTGGGTAATTGCCACATGTGGCACAGCTTGTCGCTTGCCGCCTTCTTACGATTAACGATGGCTGCCACACATCCTGTCTAGTTCTGTTCGTTCCTGTCCCATCCTGTTTCTACTCTACCCTCCGGCTGATCCACACCAAAATGTTAAGCCATTTGCTGTCAAAATTTATGAGCCGCAATTGCGGACCAATTAACAAGCACAAACATGCATAAAAAGGCGGCTAGATCCAAGTCAAACTGCATGTTGCATGTTCGAATATGTTTAAAGCGTCCTAGCAGCAAAACTGACTGACTGCTATCAACGCAACGACTGGTTAAAAGATAGAGTTAGGATCGTTAGTGAAAACTGTGATAAAAAATGTACTATATCAGCGGTCGGGGAACTTTTTTAATCATTACCCCAAAATATTGTTGTGGAACAGACATTAACCAAAAAAAAAAAAATAATCGGGGAACTTTTTTAATCATTACCCCAAAATATTTTTGTGGAACTGACATTACCCGAAAAAAAAAAAAAAAATAATCCCTTGCCAAGGAAGCAAAAAAAAAAAAAGAAGGTAATTCCCTCTATTTCTGGCGGGATATGGCGAAAAAAAAATCTAACAGGTTGACAAAATACCAAATAATAAAAAATATAGAATCGGAGCTGATTGATATACTATATAGTATATAGCTAACTCGTTTGCGCTGACAGCAAATGATTTTATTGAGATATTCGTTAAAGAGGATGTAGTTAATTAAAGCAAAGATAATCCACTTCAATAACAAGCTAAACAAGATATAATGTAGGTCAAGATCTAAATAGATTTGGGACAATTTTTTGTTATTAGAATATTAATATACTAATAAGTTGTCTTTGTAAAAATCATGTAAAAAAATGTCTTTAGATGTCTAAGTCAATAGAATTCTTAGGATTTCGCTTAAAATATTCAATATATGTATTCTTAAATATTTTTAGAATATTTTTTAAATATTTTTTACGTATTTTTCTTAAGGTTTTTTAGACACTCTTCTGAAATTGTCTTTGTTTGATAGGATTTGGCTTTAAATGTTCAATATATGTATTCTTAAAAATTTTTTACATATTTTTCTTAAGGTTTTTTAGACACTCTTCAATATATGTATTCTTAAACATTTTTAAAATATTTTTTTTCTGCTTTTTCTTAATGTTTTCTTTCCCCCTAAATTGTCTTTGTTTTTGATAGGATTTGTCTTAAAATAAAAACTATGTTCTTAAACATTTTTCAAAATATTTTTAAACATGTTTTTCTTAACGTTTTTTGTACATTTTTTTTAAGTTGTCTTTGTTATTGATATTTAATATAAATATTTTAATTTCTCTTAAGTTATTTGAAAGCAATGAACATTAATTTAATACCTTTTGGTGATCAATCGCTTAAATTAAATTTTTAGAATTTTTTATGATATTGTTACGTATTTTTCTAAATATTTTTTATATATTTTTCTGATTTTATCTTAGTTATTGATATTTAATATAAATATTTTAATTTTTCTTAAGTTATTTGAAAGCAATGAACATTAATTTAATACCTTTTGGTGATCAATCGCTTAAGTTAATTTTTTAGAATTTTTTATGATATTTTTACGTATTTTTCTTAAATTTTTTTATATTTTTCTGATTTTATCTTAGTTATTGATATTTAATATAAATATTTTAATTTTTCTTAAGTTATTTAAAAGCAATGAACATTAATTTAATACCTTTTAAAAAAAAGAAATCCCCTTGCCAAAGGAGCAAAAAAAAAGAAGGTTATCCTCTCTATTTCTGGCGGGATATGGCGAAAAAAATACTAACAGGTTAACAAAATACCGAATAAAAAAAATTTTCTTTTTTTTTACCCCCAGAAATTACACTTTTACACCAAAAAGGGGTAATTTACCCCTGTTCACCGACCGCTGTACTATATGATCTTTACTTCTGGCCAAACAGAGTTGCTAAAGTGTGGCTAATACCCTGAAACTGGAAAAAGTCATTGTGAACGCTGGGAAAGTTATTGCTGTTAACAATAAAGACAGTTGCACATTGCTTCCATTGAACTGTGCGGCATGCAACAACAGGTTGAGAGAAGTAAAGAAAAGACACTTGTCAAAACTGTGATCACACCTTTTGCCTCATTGTTGTGTTGAATGTGATTAATGCGATTTATATCAAACACTTTGCTTTGACAAAGGACAACAAGTTGACAACAACAAAAACCAGAAACAATAGACAAACTGGCAACAAAACAAAGATCGCCTCGTTGTGTTGCATGTGCAACGTGCTTGATGTTATCAGAAACGCTGCAACGACGCTGATTTGTCTGCCAGATTCTCATGCTTCCTGGAAGCGAAAAGACGCATCAAAAGGCGTAAGGAAGAGGGGGGAAAGGTGCAACGAGAAAGTTAAGTATGGTTTATCATTGATTTTGAAACTCAAAAATCGGTTTTGCATATATATATAGTTTGGAAGTTGTTTGGAGCAGGAACCAATCAGTTGTGCGGGCCTTAGCAATTAATCATGTGTGTGTGTATGTAAGGCGTTGCTGTTAGTTGATGGCCATGTTGCACGCTCCTTTAAAATCGCCATCTTTAGCCGACCACACACATACACTTACTTATACACTCTCGCGACAATTGCATGGCAGAAGCTGAAGTTGAGGCTGGAACACACGCGTTGACATGCAGCACGCGATCCGGATATGAAAGGAGAGAGATGGAGAGAGAGAGAGAGAGAGAGAAGAGGGAGAGGGAGAGGGAGAGAGAGGGAAGCTTGGACGCCATCGTCGTCATTGTTATTACGTTTCAATGCAATGGTTCTACCCAAAAGTGAAAAAAAAGAAAGAAAAAAAAACCTGTCAATGGCAAATTACATGGATCGCGGGGTGGCATTCATGCAACTGCATTTGTGGGCTGAACGCACATGCCACATGCGACAAAAGATGCAATTAACTTGGCATTTCAGCAGCTTTCAAGGAAGTTGTTGCTATTAAGCCTTACAAATACCCTACACAAGAAGAGTGTGAATAGAAGAAATAAGTTTTTCTTTTTGAGTGAAAAAAACAAAATAAATAAATAAAATAATATAAATAAAAATAAATAATAAAATAATATAAATAAAAATAAATAATAAAAATAAAGAATATTTGAAAAAAACAAAATAAATAAATAAAATAATATAAATAAAAATAAATAATAAATAATAAAAATAAAGAATATTTGAAAAAAACAAAATAAATAAATAAAATAATATAAATAAAAATAAATAATAATTAATAAAAATAAAGAATATTTGAAAAAAAAACAAAATAAATAAATAAAATAATATAAATAAAATTAAATAATAAATAATAAAAATAAAGAATATTTGAAAAAAAAAACAAAATAAATAAATAAAATAATATAAATAAAAATAAATAATAAAAATAAAGAATATCTGAAAAAAACAAAATAAATAAATAAAAAAATATAAATAAAAATAAATAATAAAAATAAAGAATATTTGAAAAAAAAAACAAAATAAATAAATAAAATAATATAAATAAAAATAAATAATAAAAATAAAGAATATTTGAAAAAATAAATAAATAATATAAAAAAAAATAAATAATAAATAATAAAAATAAAGAATATTTGAAAAAAAAACAAAATAAATAAATAAAATAATATAAATAAAAATAAATAATAAAAATAAAGAATATTTAAAAAAAAAGTTTGAAGTGAAAAAATGTTTGGTTTTACTGTTTTTTTGCAAATAAAAAATTATTATCATCAATGTTTCATTATTTTATAGCTTAAATATTTTTATGAAATTTTTTTGGGGTAGAAAAAAAATTCGTTTTACAAAGAAAAAAACAAATAAAAGTTTTTCACTACCGTTTTTAAGGTATCAAACTGTAGTTGCATGCTTTTCGTTGTTTTTTCTTAAGAATTCATTGTTTTTCTTTTCATTATGCCAACCTGGAAACCCTTTTCGCAACACCCTTTCGCACTTACAGGGTATTTTTAGGGTGGTGCAAGCGCTGGACTGCAGCCATTCAAATAGCTCAATTGGGAGGCGTTTGACACGCCCACCAGAGGCAGGTGCACCGCACAGTAGGCAGGCAGCTGCAATTAGTTGCAGGCAAGTTCGTGTCGCGACATTTCCATCATCAACAGCAACAACTACAACAACAGCAGCAACAACAACAACAGCAACAAAAAACACAAAACCCACAAAATGAAGCTCTAAACTTTGGCAAATTCACGCGAGCCGTTTCTATAAGCCATATAGTGTATATATGTATATAGTGCCATTATATGTATGTATGTAGTGCCATTATATGTATGTATGTAGTGCTATTACATGTATGTATGTATGTATATGTATGTATGTATGTAGTTTTTTACGTGCAACGCAATCTCAAAACACTAAAAAAAAACCAGGTAAGAAGTTTCTAGTCGAGAAATCCCGACTAGACTATACCCTGAAGCCTATACTTGACGCGTACAGTCAGTGCTTGCAAGTATGTGTGAGTGTGTGTATGTATACGCGTATAGTGCATACTTTCTTAGCTTCAATGCTCCATATCTCCGGTGTTTCTCAACCGATTTCAATAAAATTTTCACAGATTGTCATTATTTCGATTAATGTTTCAAACTGCATCTCAAAGTTTTCCAAATTGAAGATTTTGTTGTTATCGATACCATGTGTATATCGGAAACGGAAGGAGTTATCGAAATTTTGAAACAAACTTGTTCTGCCTAGGGATTAGGCGAGCTTATGTTCCAAATCTGGAAACTCTAGCTCTTATAGTCTCTGAGATCGACTCGGCAGTTGATGCTGATCAAGAATATAAATACTTTATGGGCTCGAAGATGCTTTCTTGCCTGTAACATACTTTGGCATAAAACCCTTATACCCTTTTTACCCATTTTAAATGGCTTTAGGGTATACTAAAAACGCCCACGATGTGAAAATGTCGCCAATTTTATTACCTGTCGAGCTTTAATTGTTGTTTTTGTTGTTGTTGTTGGGGGATCGTATTTACTATATGTATGTATATAATTAGAGCGCAAAGTGTTTGCATTTTGATAATTTTGATTTATTTTTCACCATTATTTGAGTTAATTATACGTTCGTTCAGTTAGCTCAAAACTCAGTTTTATTTGTCATGCAACTTGGGGGAGTGTAAATGTGCGATATGAGACTGGCATTAGGCAAAAAACATAAATAATAGAGGAACTGCAGCTAACAATTAAAGTATGGGAGTAACTTTTCAGTCAGTTGCCGCTTTGTTGGCCAACTTAATTGCGAAGTTGAATAGAATCGGAGCTGATTGATATACTATATAGTATATAGCTAACTCGTTTGCGCTGACAGCAAATGATTTTATTGAGATATTCGTTAAAGAGGATGTAGTTAATTAAAGCAAAGATAATCCACTTCAATAACAAGCTAAACAAGATGTTCAAACAATGAATGTAGGTCAAGATCTAATGAGATTTGGGACAATTTTTTGTTCTTAACGAAGCTTATAATATTAATATTCATAAGTTCTCTTTGTAAAAATCATGTAAAATGTTTTTTAGATGTCTAAGTCAGTACAATCTTAGAATTTGGCTTTAAATATTCAATATATGTATTAATAAACATTTTAAAAATATTTTTCATGTGTTTTTCTTATATATTGTTCTAAAATTGTCTTTGTTTTTGATAGGATTTGGCTTAAAATAGGCAATATAAACAAATTAAACATTTAAAAAATATTTCTAAAGTATTTTTCTTAAGGTTTTTAATACTTTTTTCTGAAATTGGTTTTGTTTTTTATATGAGTCGGCTAAAAATCGGCAATATATTTTAAAATATTTATTACGTATTTTTCTTAAGTTTTTATATATATGTTTCTGAAATTTTCTTCGTTTTTGATAGGATTTGGCTTGAAATATTCAATATATGTGTTCTTATCATTTTAAAAAATATTTTTAAAGTATTTTTTACGTATTTATCTTAAGATTTTTTATATATTTATCTGAAATTGTGTTCCTTTTTGATATTTAATTTAAATATTGTAATAACTTTTAATTTATATAAAATCAATGAACATTAATTTAATACCTTTTGGTAATCAATCGCTTAAATTAATTTTTTAGAATATTTAAAATATTTTTTTTACGTATTTTTCCTTAGGTTTTATATATTTTTTTCTGAAATTGTCTTTATTTTTTAAAGTTTTATAGTAATTTTTGGCTTAAATTAGAAATTATATTCCTTATCATTTTTCAAATATTTTTTACGTATTATTCCTAAAGTTTTATATATATTTTTCAGTAATTCTCTTTGTTTTTTATTTTTAATTTGAATATTGCAATTTTTCTTAAGTTATTTAAAAGCAATGAACATTAATTTAATACATTTTGGTAATCAATCGCTTAAATTAATTGTTTAGTTTAAAAATTGTAATTTTTCTTAACTTATTTAAAAGCAATAAACATTAATTTAATACATTTTGGTAATCAATCGCTTAAATTAATTTTTTAGAATTTTATATAATTATAATATTTTTTACGTTTTAAGTTTTTTTACATTTTTCTGAAATTGTGTTATGTTTTTGATATTTAATTTGAATATTGTAGTTTTTCTTAACTTATTTAAAAGCAATGAACATTAATTTATAACATTTTTGTAATCAATCGCTTAAATTAATTTTTTAGAATTTATTTTCCTTTCAGCTTCTCCTTTTCCAATCCATCCTTTTCAGCGTCAACTTCAGTTAACTTCAAATGTGTTGTTTGGTCCATCAAATTAGAGTCAGCTTTGTCACAGCTTGCCGTTTAGCCAATTGCTGGCCACTACTCCTGCTACTAACTTGGCCAGTTGGACTCTCTTTTGGTCAGCTGAAGCTGTCGCGGAAAAGTGCGCGAGACGTTTAGACAGCTGCCAAACTTTTCACTTTTGGCCCCTGAAGTAGCTGGCACCTCCTAGAATCCTCGCCCGCCCACTCTTAAGAACTAGAGATAGCCGCATGTGTTGCATGTGGCACGTTGCTGCGGCTTTTGGCTTTGACGTGTTTATATTTTGTGGCAGTTGCAATGTGATTGATGTGCGGAACAGTAGCAGCAATTGCAACATCTCCCCAGTTGCCTGCCACATTAAGTTGTAAAGTCATTTCGAGACAACAACAACCAGCACGTAAGTACACATATGTGTCCTTCTTGGCATTAGGGGCATTCCTGCCACCTACAGCTTAATCATTTTGGGGGTTTTCCTTTCTTGCTTTGGCGCTCGACACAAAACTAATTTGAAGTTTTTGGCCAATTTCATTTACAAATATGGCAGGCAAAATGCAAATGTCATGGCTTTCGATGAAGTTGCCACATGTAGCAACTTACCCCCTACTCCCCCCTTTGTGGCATGCCTCGTGCTTTCGGTTTGTTTGCATTTCGTTATTGTCTCTCTCTCTCTCTCTCTCTTTTCGAAATCATTGTCATTTCCACACGCAAAAGTCATTTGGCACATGTGACACCCTTTTTTGGCTTAAATTGCTTTGCTTTCCCTACTCCCCCTCCTCCTCTTTTCTTTCTCTCCTTTTGTCTATTACCTTATTCCTTTATCCTTTCAAAGCGTGGCAACATTTGCACTTGCATTTTGTAGTCAATATTACACGCTTCATCCTACCAAAATACTATTTGTTTAAATTAAGACTTTTCTTTCGTCTCTTTTCCGTTCCATCCTTTCGTTGCCCATGTTGCTTTTTAGCCTCTTCTCAATCACTGTCCACATGGCCATTGCCAATTTGACTGCTAACTGCTTTTTCTTAACGCTTCGCTGGACTTTTATTAACGCCCAATCGCAAAGTTTTAGCTTTTTTTTTGTGTTTTTAGAAAATATTAGACTGTCAAGCCGTAAATTGCAGTGTGCGAAGCATAAAGAAGCGTGTCAGTGTTGCCAAATGGCTTACAAAATAAAACAACTACAAAAAAATGCGTACCAATTTTATTTTTGAGAGTGTTTTTGAACTCTTGGAAAGTTGCCTGAAAAAGACTTAAATTTAAGTAAATTTTTTATTATATGATTTATTTTTTCAAATTCAACATAAGCTTCAGATTTTTTGTATAAATATATATTATATGTTTATTTTATTTTATTTTGAATTCTTTATTTATTTATTATATGTTTATTTATGTTTTAAAATTTTGATTTATTACTTAAGATATATAATTGGTAGAAACAGGCTTTAAAATTTAGAATATATTTTTAGTATGAAATAATATATTTTAAAAATATTTCAAATATTCTTTTAAGCTTAAGAAAAATTTTTAGTATAAAAAAAATATATAATAAGCTTAAAAGAATATTTAAAATATTTTTAAAACAGGCTTCAAAGCTTAAAATATATTTTTAGTATGAAAAAATATTATATTATTTTAAGCTTTAAACAATTTTTAATATGAAAAAAATATATTATAGGCTTAAAATAATATTTAAAATATTTTAAAATAAAAAATAAAAATTTTTTAAGCTTAAAAGCATATTTTAAAGATATATAAGTAAATTTAAAAAGCAAACATATTTATTTTGAATATTTATGTTCTTGCTTAAGATAGTTTTTAGTATGAAAAAAATATATTTTAAGCTTAAAATATTTTTAAAATACTATTAAAATATAAAAAAATATTTTTAAGCTTAAAATCACATTTTAAAAATATATAAAAATTAAATTTTTTAAAATTAATAAGCAAACATATTTATTTTCAATATTTATGTTCTTGCTTAAGATAGTTTTTAGTATGAAAAAATAAGTTATAAGCCTAAAAGAATATTTTAAATATTTTTAAAATATTATTAAAATATTCAAAAATATATTTTAAGCTTAAAAGCATATTTTAAAAAGCAAACATTTTTATTTTTAATATTTATGTTCTTGCTTAAGATAGTTTATATATGAAAAAATAACTTATAAGCTTAAAAGAATATTAAAAATATTTTTAAAATATTATTAAAATATTCAAAAATATATTTTAAGCTTAAAAGCATATTTTAAAAAGCAAACATTTTTATTTTTAATCTTTATGTTCTTGCTTAAGATAGTTTTTAGTAAGAAGAAAATACATTTTAAGCTTAAAAGAATATTTAAAATATTAAAAAAAAATATTTTAGGCTTAAAAGAATATTTAAAATATTTTTAATATATTATTAAAATATTAAAAAATATATTTAAAGCTTAAAAGAATATTTTAAAAATATATATAAGTTAATTTGATTAGCAAACATATTTGTTTTTAATATTTATGTTCTTTGCTGAAGATAGTTTCGTATCAAACAAGTTTCTCTTCTTTTTTCTGTCAATATTTAATATTCTCAATCGAATTGTAATCAGTTGACCAGCACAAAACAAATATGATTTGCTAAACGAAATGGCAAAGTGCAGCTTAAAAAGAAACAAATACATTTGAGTAGAAAGAAAATGAAAGTTTTTTTGGTATTAGATTCGAAACGTGGCGGTCATAAACTGAAAAGTTTGGCAATGCTTATCGGAGGCAAAGTCATGTGGATGGAAATATGGATATGCAAAGAAAATTGGGGGCATACATGCGAGTTTTACCGCAACTTAATGTGATTTGCTATTTATGGCAGTATTTTTGCTTGTGGGCCACGTAGAAAAGGACATCTAAGCCAGCATATGAAGTTGCGTAAAAGTTTTGTATGTAAATCCTGAAGAGATAAGGCGACGGAATAGCACAATGACAGCCGCAGGAATTGACCAAATGGTCAGCCAACAACAACAACAACAACAAACGAACAAAA
The DNA here is from genome assembly GCA_035044485.1 of Scaptomyza reducta. NCBI lineage: Eukaryota > Metazoa > Arthropoda > Insecta > Diptera > Drosophilidae > Scaptomyza > Scaptomyza reducta. The sequence continues at coordinate 81,556 of JAWNNV010000624.1, forward strand.
AGAGGTCCTGCTGCTGCAGTGAACGTGAATCTGAGATACACGTATAAAGTAATTTCATAAGTTTAGCAAATCACGAACCCAAGCAACAAACAACACACAACTCGGGAGTGTCGGGAGAGAGAGACGCAAGTTGATACTTTTCTTTTTTTTTGCGCAAGTTTCGAACAGTCCTGCGGCTGCTTATTGGTCCTGACATGGGCCACACATGTGTTGGACCTCCCCTTCCCCCTATACTATCTCCTTTTTGCGGTGATTTAACATAAAAAGGTAAAGGAGCAGAAACGCAAAAAAAAAAGGCAACACAAATAAGAAACTTTTGTTTTATTAGTTTTTCATGCTGGCAAAAAATGTCTTTTGTCTGTTTTATTATTAGCAGGGAGTCAGGGGGGGTTGGGTTGGGGTTAGCAGGATCTGGTCATATTTCCATGACTTGCAAGTTTTGTGCTGACCAATGTCATAATGGATAAATAGCTGGTGTAGCTGGCTGGCAGGCAGGTTGTTCTTATTGTTATAGTTGTTGTTGTTTTTGTTGTTGTTGTTACTGTTAGTGTAGCGCATTTTGTGGGACATCCTGTCATGCGTTCAATTTCGAAATGGTTTCGCATAATTTGCAAAAGAAACTACAAAAAAACAGTGCTATAATATGCAGAAGTTTGTATGCTCTTGCCAAATACAGTTTTAGAGTCATTGTGTTTATTGGCATTTATTTAAAT